>JAIPRL010009772.1:0-16842 GCA_025469235.1 Pemphigus obesinymphae
TTCTTATTGTCAGTTTCCTTTTTTATGCTATAGATAAACATTAACGTATCACCCCACCTACTTATCATACATTTGTAAATATATTCCCAATGGCCCTTGTAGCCGCGGGTTAAATAAATAAAAAAAATAAAATAAAATATTATATTTTGTAGTATCTATTCTGTGGTATTTACATCAATATTTTTTATTTTATCGGGATATATTTTCGAATTAAACTGTCCGAGTGACCTTGCCTTATAGGTGCGACTCAAAGAGGTATCTACCTACATTTAAATCATATTTTAATTAATTTGTCATTTACCTAAGCGACATGGTTTTTCACAACAAATTGGGGATATTTAAATATTCTCGATTTAATTTGAGACATTCGCGAGCGTGGCGATTTTTCCCCAAAATACTTACGATCATGCAGCGATGTCCATATACGTATTTCCATGAGAAATCGCGAAATTGAATTATAATTATTTATATGGATTAAAATTATCAGTAAAAATATTGATAGTGTATAATCCTAACAATATACATTCTAAATATGAAAACAACACTTTTTGTCTTTTTATACGAAAACGCAACGTGAAATGTGTCGTAATCAAAAAAACTTAATATTACTATAACTTCAAAACTAAACCTGCAAAAAATAACGAGTGCTCCAAAAATGAGAAATATTGTAATCAAGAAAACAGGGTCTTGCCACTGTACCTCGCCGCAAATTCTTACTATGTGCCATGGTTCAAATATACCAGGTTATTGCAAATTACCAAATCGTTATCAAATATAAATAAAATGGCGGGCGTAAGGGTGCACCATAGAAAACTTTACTGTTCTGTATTATCATTGACAATTTTGTAATGTAATCAATAATAAATAGCTCATGAAAACAACCAATGAAAACAGCGCCCCTTACGCCTACCATTTTATTTCCTTTACGTGAAAAAACGTCATAGTGGGGGTATAGCTGCAATAACCTGGTATATTTCAACCATGCTATGTGCATTGTGCATAGTATAGTAGTATGTACACTGTACACGTGTTTAAAATATCTACCCTCATAGAATTGAATACAAGTAGGTACGTAGACCCATACAGCCATAACTAATCTAATTTATAACTTATTGCGCGGCTATATGTAAATGACCATGTCACATAAAAATTGAAATACACGCAATTTAATTTTTAATTTATAATTTATTATTATCATCAGCATAGATTAAATATATGTATTATTGATAAACGTGTCTCCGATGAATGATGAAAATTTAAAAGAATATAAATTTTGTATAATGTTAAATGTAAAATGAACGAAGTAAAATCGTTCAGGCTCGTTAAGAAAATTGAACGCGCTCAATGAACAATGGAAGACAATTTTTACTTTCAATGATAATATTTTGAAAACGCATTACAATGTAAAAAATATAAATAACTGTTAATATTTAAATCAATATCCGACTTGTTAATAAGTTATTTGCTACAATTTTAGAGGGGGTGGCGATCGCTCCGTCGCCCCTACGCACGAGCCATCACTGATGTTATTATACGAGTTTTTTTTATTAGTGTACCTATACCCACACAGCATATTAGTAGTAGTTTATACATATTTTAAAAATATTTTCCGAACATCGCTAAAAAGTTTTGAATTTTTTTGTAAATATTGTAGAAATACCTTTTAGCCAAGAATGCCATTTTTCTAAAATATTTTCTTGCAACATTTTAACATTTTCAAAACTTCATTTTTTTCAACACATTAAGACACGATTATCTCATAAGTTTTATTCGTATATAGGCACTTCCATGTTTTAAATGTTCACACTACGGTTATTTTCTTTTATAATATAATTTTTTTTTATTATTATTCAACAAATAATTGGTTATTTATTACTTAATACAATAATTTACTATAATTTACCTAATTGAAAGTTATAATTCTACATATCTATAAAAGCTATAAAAATTTTAATTGTATTATTTGTTCAATATTTAACTTAAGTTGTTTATTGATTTATAAAATAAACTGCAAGTTTAATATTATTGGTTACATAACAAATAAATTATTAAAATCACATAGTATAATACTTGCTTTTATTATTATACTAATTAATAAGGCACCTACTAATAGTATAGTTAAGTAATTGGCGATATTTTCATTACTAGTATGACTTACCGATAAAGTTTATGGAGCTTTTAAATGTTGATAAAATGTCACAAAAACAGTAAACGTAAATACACCGATTAAATTATATTTTATAAGCTTGTTATTACTATAGCCTGATAGCAAAATTTCTGTAGATACTGATAAAAAAAAAACCCTATGTTTATCTCAATTACAGTACTGCGATTAAGCTAATACTAAATGATGGTATCTTTGCCCCAAGTTGTAGCATTTTATGGTATATATAGTAATGTAATATAAGTTAAGTCTCTTTATAATTATATTATAAAATTATATTTTAAACGTATACACCAACTCCACAATTCATAAACTTAATTTTTATCTGGGTATGAAGGCATTGGTTATTTGGTATTGTTTTGAATTTTTTTACTGCGTAAAAAAATAATAATATGATGAGTCTAATATATTTCTCGAAATTTGTGCATATTGCTTGTAATATAAGAATGGAAGCTTACTGTAATTGACGAACGATGCAAGTATATAATAATTTATAACGATATAAAGGGGGAATGGTGTTGTTCTTGGATTATATTTTCATATTTTTCTCCTATATTGAGATTTAAAATAAACTTTACACATATAATAGGTATAAAAATGTATAGGCTCCTAGGCATAATACGGCCTATACCCACCTGTATCCGGTATAGATTTTAGATATATAAGACCTATACATATTTTTTTACATTATATACATACACTCCGGCCATTGTTACCGTGAAACATACGCTGCTGCTGATATTTCATACAATAATCTAGAAAAAAACTAATAAAATGACAAAAACGGATTCAGAATCAAAAATTATTAAATATAATACCATTTTTAAAATACCAGATATTCGGAGTTTAGAGAACGAGCTTTTTTTATAAGAGGACGTATAGCTTCTGCATTTGCTATCTCCGTCTAATCAATTGATAAAATACGACATTTACGTTCAGCATTCATTCTTATAACAACTTTTTCAATTCTAATATAAATATAAAATTGACCAATTCCCTAATTTATAAACGATATTATTATCTATATTGTATCGTTTTCATAATATCAGATATATTTTCCATAAAATAAACATTTTGGGAAAAAACATAACTTCACTAGATATATAATAATCTAGTTTATAAAGGTGGTAATAGGTCAATTTAATTTTCTAATATTAGAAAAGTCAAAGTTGTAACAAAAATGTTGACCGGAAATTTCGCATTCTATCAGTTGGTTAGACGGATATAGCAAATACCGTGTGCTACGTTTCTTCAAGTCGGTATAATTTTGTTAAATATGAATATAAAATAATAAGTACATAACTCCAAAATTACAAAAGTTCAGAATTCACCTATTAAATATTTCACCTTTAAGATGGCGTCCACATTTGCGATCTCCATCTGACCTACTGATAATACATATACAATACTGAATGCATTATTTTCACATAACTTTGATATTTTTTTATTTGAATGAATTACAAAATTTATAGAGGAGATCAGTATCGATGCTATAGCAAAGGTTTATTTTTGAATTTTAAATTTTGTGCAGAAATAGGTACAATCATTTTTTAATTTTATTCATTTATTTAAACAGATAAATGTTTTAGATGGTTTACAATGTTAATCCTTTTTAAAAGCCATTTTTCACTCTGCAACCTATACAGGCAAGAAAAATTTGACATTTTTAATTTATACGTAGTTATTATAATAGTAGTAAAATGTATAAAATCATTTCCGAATTTTTAAATTTTTTTAAACATGTTTATTCAAGTTTTAAACATTGTACGTCAGAAGTTCTTAAAATATCGTATATATTTTATTTTTCACTTATTACAATTACTGTTATTACGATTTTATGTATTAAAATCCAAAATAATAATAATTTGAACTCAAATAATATTGTATAATTGATAATACGCAGCACGTCATTAATATCAGTTTTCACATTTTGGGGATGCAATATATTGAATAAAATCTTTAAATAATTCTCATAATCTGGCAAATGAACGTAGAAATGTTATTAATGTATTACAAATTGTTGTCAATTTTTTCTTGTTACAATGAGCTATCTCTAAGTTTATACCATAGTTAATAACAGTTTTATAGGTAAGGACGTAATACGTTCGTGGCAGTGAAAGCTGAGTTTAACTATATAGCAGGGCTTTAAAACATTATTAAAAAACGTTACTTTTATTATACACGGTTTTTCTAACTATGAATACCGAAAATTCGTATACATGTTCAGTTTTGTAAACGAGTGTTAAATTTTTTTCTACCTTTAAATCTTAGGTAATTTTTTATTCATATTAAATTTATATTGACATTAAAATTAAACTTGAGCACTTGTGACTGTTTACAATAAACTGTATAGAATAAACCAGTATACTCGGTAGGTAGTTGATTCGCGCTAAAAATGACAAAATAGTCGTTGAAATACATATATGCAGTAAAAGTGTTATATTTTTATGATTTTGAGTTTAAATATATTTAGTATATTGACATTGATATCAATATAAAAAAAACAATTACATCGTGATATTTCTTGCCAAATTATCATACGAATCGATATTTCACATAGGTTTTACTGATTTCTGAGCGTTATGACGTTAAACGACACCAAAACACTATGACAAAAAAAAAGTGATGCAATATAATGGATTCACCTAAGAAATTTTTAGGAAATACAATGGTATAATAATTTATTTATGGACACACATAATACCCGACTAATTAATTTGGTTTTTAAATAAAAAAAACTTGGATATTTTACGTTCATTCTTAGAATATTGTAATAAGTGTATAAATATTTCATGATAAGTAATTAATAAAGTATAATTCCATGATTATTCCCACAAATTTCTCGTCTCGATCAATATTGTCTTCTAAAAAATGTAAACGCATGTAAACGCAATGTAAAATGCAGTAACTTAAAGGTGCTTAAAATTAATCTAGGAAAAAAAGCCATATTCTGTTATCTAAAACACTTAAATCAAAAAACGGAACTGAAAACTAATTCAAAATAATTTTAATGATGCCCCGCACACCAAATCGGAATGGAAACGTCTCGAATTGATCAACGAGTATATTTTGTCGGATTCCGAAGCGTTCCGACCGGTTGCGCAGGCACAAAAGCATTTTATCCAATGTGTATACAACGCGTTAAAGCATTATTATAATATAACACTGTAGTCCACATGCTAGCAGCAAGATGATAGACGTAGCGTTTTCGATCGTGCCTAATATTAAAACAAACATTATTATTTAATTGTGTTTAATTATTAAATAATGTATGGAAATCTCCTGTTTTCCCCTTGGGGGCGTTCAAATATTACGTAAGCACCTAGGGGAAGGAGGGGTTAGAACCATGCTGATGTCAGCAGTAATAAAAAAAAAAAATCAAAATATACAGAAAATATGTAGGTAACAAAAATTTTTCATTTTTTTTTTAAATTAATTCATAAAATGTTTTTTTTTTTCACTTAAAAGAAATTCGTCGTTTTCACGCGGACATTATAATACTTGTGTTTTAATTTGGCCTTTGAATGAAAACCGATTATTTAATGTGATTTAAAAATAATAAAAATAATAATATTAAAATTTTGTGTTATATTGTTTTTCGTTTTATTTTTTCCGTTATAACGTTATCCATTTTTTTCCGTTATAACGTTATAAATATAACGTTTTCGAGCCCTGCTATTTAGAGTAAAAATCTATGATTACTCTTGGAAATAAGTGGTAAATTAGTTGTCCTCTTAAAGAATATCACACCTATACATATGATGTCCAAGTCTTCACTATTACGTAATAGGCATAATAAATGTAAACATAATACTCTATACGCACAACTTAAACTACGGTTTTTTTTTTTTGTTTACATTTAAAATTTAAACACCTATTATTATGAAATTTTTTTGAAAATAATATTTTCACGAGATTTACATTTATTTGGACCTCTTTGATAACCGTAAAAGTTTTTTTATTCGAAAATCTGAAATATCATGGCATTGTGCAGTGTAACAAAGATAATATAATACGCAAAAAAAAAAAAAAAAAAAACCTAAAATATATTTAAACTATATATAATTAAAACATTTTTTAGGCTAAAAAGAAGATATTACGCGAAAAGTGAGAAGTCAATAAACCAGTAACAACTAAATATTTTTGTTCAATTATTACGAGAATTGTTGTTTTTTTTTCTACTGAATTCAAATACATTTTTAAACATTTTTAGCGTATTTTTTCTAGTGCGGTATTTCGAGGCGTTACTTCGTATTTGCGTTTAGGACGACATCGTTTTCAGGGCAGTAATTTGTGCTGCCCAGCTGGTGACGAAATACACACCGGCAATATTAAACGATACGACGAGAAACGGAACGTTCGCGATTCGACGATGACGGGAAAGTCTCGGAGGGGGGGGGGAAGAAAAAGTCTCGAAAAAAAAAAAAAAAAAACTTTTTTGGTCCCCCCCGCACTCGTAAAAATGGACGGAAAACATGGTGCTTACCCTGGGCGCGTGCCGCGGGTCCGAGTAACTGTTGCCGGTGACGTTCACCAACGTCGTGACCAGACCGGCCACCCGGACGGCCTCCACGTTGGCCTTGGTCAGGTCCCTGTGCAACTTGCGCAGGTGGAACAGCGTGAGCAGCACGCACAGCAGATTGATGATTATCCACAGGGCGTTGAGTATGTAGTGCCGGAACGGGCCGTGCACCAGCGGACAGCCCGGCCGGTCCCGGGTCGCTTCCGATCCGGCGGCCAGCGCACCGCTCATGAACGTCGGGCCCAGGTTGATGGTGATGGCCGCGAACCATATCATGAACGTGCCGAAGACGACGCACTGCGGCGAGTCCAGTAACAGCGGTACCGAAGACACCTGGTGCGGATGATGAAAAAAAAAAAAAAAACAATTAGAAAAAGACGCACGAAAAATGCACATTGTGATAATATTTATCGATCGAGTGATATGAGAAAAAAAAAAACACCCACTCGCGCCAACTGTATGATAATATAATGTATATATTACTTTGGGAATTGCCCGTTCGCGCCAAACACATTAAATAATGTCGAAATGCCCATTTGCGCGAGCCGTTTTGCGGAATAACACGGACTAATACACTGATACACGTTCAAAACGACGAGACGGAATTGTTTTCAAACTAGGGGGGGGGAGGAATTTTCATTCCCGCCTAATTTTTGGTTATTTCGTCTGATAAAATTCTATTCCGCGACGGTAGGTACTGATTAAAGGCATATTAGGTAAAATATGACCTGTCAAACTCGCATGTCTCGATATGTTATCAATATAATATCATATAATATAAACGTACGTTCGTACTATAGAGCAGAAGTTCCTAAACTACAACAAAAGGTACGACCCATTTTGGAAATTTTTTAAATTTTTGTGACCCACAACATACTATTGACCATTGTGTTTTTTTTTTTATGCTCAATGCTCGTTAATAGAGAAAAGATACTTATATAAAGAAAAAGCATAATATTTATATTAAAAATACATTATTTACAGTAATAACATTATAAACCAACCTACCTAATTAAAACTATTTAATATGATAAAAATGTATAATTAATTAATTAATTTAATGAATTAAAAAAAAAACTATAATTTCTTATTATACATTTAATGAGAAAGGTGTACTTGTTTTCTATTTTTCTTGATGACTGCATTGATATCCATTTCAACATTTGTTAATTTGAGGTGCAGAGAGTTTGGCAATTATAATTTGCTTCGTAATTTTGTTTTGATAGCAACCATCGCCGAAAAGCCCACTTCACAATTGTACGATGTAATGAAGGGTAGTAGCTGCTTAACAACTTCATTAGAAAGATTTGGATAAATTTATAATTTGAAATTATCAATTTCATTTTTAGTTAACTGTTTTCAAATATTTGAATTAATTCCTCTTTAGCTTTTATTGATAATCTACTCGTAATGGTTTGTTCTTGAAATCCAGTTCATTTGTTAATAGCTCTTCATCTCACTCAGAAAATATGAATCAAAATTTTCTTTTAATGTATTCAAATGTTCAGAGTTATTTGTAATAATGCCAATATCTACTATATATACGTATATATAGATTTCAAAACTATACACTACCCATCTAAAATATAATAGCGACCAACAGTTTGGGAACCTATACCATACAGTATTCCTTTACATAATATACTAATTCTAACTCGTATGGATAGCAATATGAAGCAATCAAAACAGCGAATAACAGTGTGACCATATATGAGGGATTGAAATACTCTATTCATTTTGTTTGAAGTTACACTAATTTTTATCAATAATTATCTATTTTTCCCGATAACAATTAATTAAGATATAAACAGGATAGGAATTACAATACAAATTTTTTATCAAAATCATTTTTTTTCCACATGTCCATACTGTAAATTGATGTTTTCCTTATTTGACATTTTTATGCCTATGACCACCCCTGGTTCATACCTATATGTTAGGGTGACCATATTTACAAAAAAAAAAATACAGAACAAAAATAATAACCATAATATTTTTAAATTAATATTTATTATATTATTTTTCGTTGATTTTTAATTGTGACAAAATATAATTTTATATAATAATTTAATTATGAAAAACATAAAATAACATAAATTAAATTAAATTCATACTTTTTAAAAATTCCTCTAATCCTTTATTTGTGTACTTTACTATTTTTAAAAACTTGTTAATTCATTTTGATGACGATTGTTCTGACATGTCTTCACTATTTGATGTTTCGTATTTTTCTGAACAATTAATTAAATTTAATAATTTGGTATGTTCTAAAAAAAATATACGAAATTCTATAAGGACATGAAACATTTTTAAAATGTTGTTTAACGATTATTATTGATCTAATTATGTCCACAATAAATCGATTTTTCTCACCTGTTCTTATAACATTTGTAATTGAAAATACTCTTTCTACTGACGCGTAGTTTCGAGAATAGCCATTGAATACTATTGAATAAACTATTTAATGGGAATGTTATATTTTTCTAGAATTTTAAATATTTCACACCACCTATCTTTAACTTTTGAACCATTTTTCCAGTTTTGCATTTTAACTTTCATTACATTTTTCACACGATTAAATTTGTCATCTTCATCGAATTTTAATGTTGGATTATTCTTAATAATATATTTAACACTTTCTTGAATGTCACTCCAAATTGGGAAATATAGTATTTGAATCCAACGAAAAACTTTTAGTGGTTTAAAGTGATATCGCCATTTTTCCATGTACAATAAAAGCGTACTGACAACAATGTGATGCAGCAATAATTATGGTAAAAACAAGAACCCAAAAATACAACTGAAAAGTATAATTTATAATATTCTATTCAATAATGTCATACAAAAATATCGTAAAAAAACGATTTTTTAAAAAATAAATTTCAAAAATTATAAATTAATATTAGGTAAGGTATTAGATTTGGCGCAAACGGATCATGCCCGTTACATTACATGGCTAAATATCTAGGTATGACAGCAATGTTTACGTTTTCGTCCAGTTGTACCATTCATGGGCTAAAAACAGAAATTATGACGTCAACTGCCGAGGATTTTGAAACGCAGAAAAACGAGCGTATATCTATATATTATTATTAATTTCACTGGCAGATGACATAGTACACACGCGCAGTTCGAAGTGCCTGCAAACCTAGATATTTAGCCATGTTACATTATATATAATAAATTGGATGTTGTGACGGTAATTAATACATCGGATTGAGATTTACATGGAAACAAAAAATTAAAACGTATTTTTCTTTTTTCTTTCAACCAACGAGAATACGCAGCTGTGCACACGTGAAACTAATCGAATTGTACCGTCAGTTTACCTACATTTTGGTACAAGTTGTACACATAATATATATGTATTATAACAGCTATAGCGTTACGCATAACAATATTGTCGTTAAAAAATATAGCTATCGTTTGCACTTGGGGCGATACGGCGGGTACCACCACTGACAGAGTTACCATTTTCGTTTTGTATAAATTATTATTATTTATTGTATTGTGATTTATTTAAGTAATATGTATCTTGTTCAAATCATAGAACATTATAGAAATGTCACTCAAGGTGATAATAGTTTGTTTACAAAAAGCCGAAGACCGGGCAGGAAGTTATAGCCGAACGTAAAACCGAAGAACCGGCCTGAAGTTAGTAACGATAACTCGTTATATATTATATATATATATATTTTTATGTATTTATAGACATTGATTAATGCAAGTATCTTCAAATCACTGATTACAGCGATTACAGTATAATATCTTTTATAAACATTTTTCAACAGCTGTTATTTTCCACATCCAAAGTCACCTATTTACTTTACACTGAAACATATGCAGTGACAAAGCTCTGGTTCAAATCGATATTTTTCCGTTCCGTTCTCTCACCCGTCAATATGACTTTCGACTATGGCGTCCGACTTCCGATTTATTTTCCACACGTTTGCCACAAACGTCCCGCGTATTTCCCGACGTCGACCATTTCATTTATCGTGTAATTATTCATTTATTGTTTCATCTCATTTTAATAAAATCTTTTTACCAACTTCGCGCACAATAGAAACTTGTCTTTGTTCATTCGCACCTTTTCCTGATGGAGTCAAATTACGTATTTGAACAAGTCTTTTGTACCCCACATATAAGAGACTGGTGCCAAACACAATATATTATTATCATCATTAGACATTTTACACGACTACGTCTTGTTGCGAATTGTTACGCAATTTAAAAGATAGTTTAAGTTCCTCTATCAATTGGAAGTGTTTAAATTAAAAAATTATAATACGTTTTCTTGAACTTGGAACCTAGTGCAAAATGTTACTTTTATCTCAGTCTACGAAATGAGAAGATCCAATTCAGAGTTGATTTAACAATTTGGATGTAATAATAATTAGATCCTCAAATGAAAGAGAAAGTTTACTGAAACGTATGATGGAGACCAAAATATAGAATACCTACCTACGAAAATGATAATTATAATTTTGTGGTTTAGATTTTATTATCCAAATTAAATGGCAGGTTTAACGGACAAGTTGAGGAGATTGTGCGAATCACTCGAGCAGTAACTAATCGATCTAAATATCAAATGCCATGAAGAAGATATAGCATAGGCATCATTAAATTATTATTATGGAACGAATTTTATGGTATAATTAATAAACGAAAATATATACATAAAATATAACATATTTATTTTTATTGAAATATGTGAAAAAAAAAAAAAATGTGTAACAATATTTGTTGTTTTTTATTTATTAAACTCATATGCAATACAGAAAAAAAAAAATTTTAATTATGTGTGACAAAAAAAGAACAACGTATATAGTGATTATATTAATGAAGTTAATAAACAAAAAGATGTCATTCATGTATATTTTATCCAAAAATGAAGAAATCGCTTTAAAAACGTAAAATAAAAATTAGGCAGTTTTATTTTGATTTTCTTCTATGTATCCAAAATTTTAATTTTTATTGCATTAAAAAAAAAAAAAACGTGAAATAAACAGGACATACTTAAAAAAAAATGAAGAATAAATGTCCCTTTAGGAGTTTGTCGGGACAACGGGACCCAATGTTGAAAAACAGGATAATCCCCTAATAATGTATACTAAATATTAAATATAATAGTAGAATATAATATATAATAATAAAATAATGTATATAATATATAACAACATAATAGATATAATAATAATGTATACTGAATATAAAAAATGGTGACGACTTAGTCGTAGAATGTATTATAACCACTGACCGATACGTCATATTGATTATATTGATAATGTATATATATATATATATATATATATTGATATAACGTCTTATCCCCAAATATTATTGAGATCTATGAACCTAGGATATTTTATAGACTTTGAAGAATTATGAAAATCTAGCAATTTAAAAATGTTTAAATACATTTTAGAAGTCAAGTAGTTGCGATCTCATATCACTAACATTTTTTGATGATGATGTGTTTACAAAAACTCGTAGAATGATGAAACAAAATATAAATAATGAAAATCAACATTTTTAGTGCACCTATATTGTAGCAGGTTTTTATTATATTATGTTTGTAAGTTAATGAAAATAGGAAAATATATCGCAAATTTTTTATTATTGAAAATGTATCTGCCATGTTAACTAATGTATGCGTATATGATAGGGGAAAAAATTAAAAATTCCACAAATATTTACATAATACGTACTTAATTATATTTACTATAACAAGTGTATTATACCTAAATATGTAAAATTGAATTAATAGATACCAATTTATATTTTACAAACTGTTGAATATTAATAATATTGACAAAAAGTGGGTTAATTAAAATAAAATCCTGCCTCTAGTGATTATATTCAAACGTTGTGCAAGCTGTTTGGTCGGATGGGGATTAGGATATTTTCTCTAAATCAGTTAAATCTTTTACAATAATAAATTATAGTTATTTAATTATACCGCTTACTTCAGATTATTTAATTAAAGTGAAGATTTTAATCTAATCAATTAATTCGATAAAAATAATTAATTTTAATAGAATAGAAATTTTACTAAATTACTACCTAATGTCTACGCTGACCAATATAATAATAATAATAAAGTTTTCGTGTAAATTTGGTAAAATTTGTTCGAATCCAAGTTCAAACGTTCGTTTAACGGGAAATTATATTATTTTTATCTTATTCAAAGCATTTGTTGTATTTTATCTGAGATTATCTGTTTAAATGGGCAAAAAAAATAAAAAATAAAAATGTTTTCCAGTGGTCATTTGCTTAGAATTTCTGAATAAATTAATTTTATTATTGAAGACAATGTATAAGTAGAGCAATGGATGATTTTAAAATAACTAGATTTGATACTATATGATACTCAGTAGTTGAATTGATGATGAATGTATAGGGGATCGGTGCTAGATCACATAATATTATTTTTATTTCGAATGTCATGGCGTACCCCTAATTTTTTCCTTCAAGGAATGCAAAGAACATTGGACTGCAGTAATAAATCTGCATTAGTTATTTACAACTTTTTTGAATGTAAATTTATTGGGAAAATAACAAAATTACGAGAACGAACAGCATATATAATAATTTGGTTTTAATCGTTAAATAATAAACGTTTTGCGTTTTGCGACAACGCGTGATCATTTTTAATGGGTTCTAAATGGGTAATTTTTAGAAACCGTTAAGAAAAATGAATATCTAATAATTGACAAAAGTTTACATGCAATTTAAGGGGCCTCGCGACTATTGTATATAAAAAGTATCATATAGGCCATTTCTCATTCTTTAACTAGACGGCTTTGTGCTTGAGTGAATAGTAAATGCTCATAAGTGCTAGTAAACCGTGTTAAAATGTTACGGTTACCTGTTACACGTACACGCGTGTACATAATATTGTCAGCGATCTATTTTTCAAAAAACGAAAATTATATATTTTTCACTCGAATAAAACATTTGATCAAAAATCACCCATATTAAAATTTAGATAGACATCTTGATTTTTAATTTGGTAATGATGCACTTTTACGCTAAAACTTCTCAATATCTAAGAAAAGAGCATCTTCTGAGATTCAATTTACTCAATGGCACAATTATAAGATGACGTTGCACATGCAACATAAGAGATGAAAAAACAATTGTATGCATGCATAACGCACGGGGTTTATAATCAAAATGATAGCACATAATTTCTATCATACATAAAGCAGAACTAGATCTTGTTAGGTACACGACAATAAGAAAAAGGTACTGAAACAGGATTCTGTTAAAATTTATTTTAGAGTTTCCATGAGCGGAGTCATTTAAAAAAAGTTATTTGTTAAAGTTAATTCTGAACTCTAGGAGCGGGATAATTTAGAATCGTCTCATCCTTCAATTGGGCCGGTAAGGTCCATAATATCTTAGACGTCCCCCCGGAAAATGGCGGAAATACGTCACTGAATATCCATGGGAAATGATGGTCTTTTCAAGATTTTCGAAGCTTTTGCATTTCTAGAAAATACAAAACACTATATATATAGGTACGAACGTGTATATCGTAGTGGAATAAAAACATATTGCTTTGTCTCGCGAGTCGCGGTCTACGAAATCGCAAGTTATTTCGATTCTGTACGACGGTGTGACGTATACGCGCGTATTGCACGTGAAATTAAATTGAAAATGGTACATAGAGACTCCTATAAATATATAGTTTATGTATGATTAAACTTTACGGCGTAAAATATCGTTAAGTTTTAATTGAAACGGCGGGTTTATTTTTATTCTAAGATATCCAATTACTCGACAAACCCAAAGGTTGATAAATTACAACAATGTTTAGAATATTAGCATTCACTGGAGGATAAATCCCTCTGAGCCCCCCTCCCGATTGCCACTGCCTCCACTCCCCACCACCTACCCGATCGCTATATACAACGATATATTGTGTATTACCCGTACTTTTGGGGGACGAACACAAATTCGCTCATTATACGCGTATAATATATTATACACAGTCGGTCAAAAACTCATTTAGTTTTGTAACTGTTTGTTTATTATTGCTATTATTTATAAAGCCATATCTTACAAAGTCCCGAAACGCGCACCGTACACATTTCGCACTCGAGTCCTTCGCACTCTTACTAATGAAAATAAGCTTCGCTGTCCATTAAGTTTAAAAACGTCAAGTTGGTACTATTTTTCTTTCACCGATAACGAGGCGAACGTGTTTAAAATCCAAAATGTACGCATGCATATAATTTATTATAATAATAGGAGGTATATACATTAACTGATTTGAATACGCACGTTATTACAACCGAGGATTTTTTTACAAAATGCAATTTATCTTGAATAAATAAAGATTTTGCGATTATGTTTTTATTTCAAACAGCAAGTTGGGTTACTATAAATACACACGGCAGGTTGAAAAAATATAGGTAGTTATAGGTTATGTTAGCCTTAATGATACGAGATTCTTGAAGCATTTCGATATATTCAGTCGTCCTCTGACGCCTGTGTTGGACTAGGGTGATATTACTAGAAGAACACACGGGTAGGTCCAATTTTGGACTATTTATACAAATTATTGATTTAAATAATACGAGTTTAAAATTATATTTTTAAAATATTTGTTTTATGTGTATTGTTGTAATATGCTGAAAATATTACCGACAAAATAACTCATGTTATGTAATATACCAAAGCTTCGGTCAGAATCGTTTTATCGAAAGAGATGATTATCATTGCTTTTAATTTCAATAAATCCACCAGAAGTATACCCCACGGATCGAAGTGCTTTCACCCCCTATTTATCGTATTTTATTGATCTATTTATTTATCGTTTTTGCAATTTTTTTTTTTTTTTGTTATCTATTATAATTATTTTTTGACACGTGTAACGTTAAACGAAGGTGTTTTCGAGCTCCGCGTGCAGGATACAGGTATAATATTTTGGATTAGAAAACTGAAAAGTTGGTAGACGGATCACAAATAATTGACCATGATTCTACAGAATGGAAATATTTAAATGACAAAGGAAACTTTTATGCGATTTCGATAGTACATAATGATTTAACGATTATAATCGGTAAACAAACCGCTAATTTATTGACGGTATAGAATCTTGGAAAAATTACTTTTTAAAAGTAAAAAATTACAATTACTTGTTACATTTTCTAAAATTTAATGATACTAAATTTTCATTACACACATTTTTATTTAATGTAATTAATCTACTTTTAAAGTTAAAAAGTAATGCGCTACTTTAAATTACTTTTTAATTTATTGTTGTCTTCTGTTCGGTAATTTATAAATCACGTACAGTCTCATGATTGTGTCCATAATATATGTAGAATATTGTGTCCTACACATTTAACTATGCAATTAATTATTTATTAACATAGGCCTGTGCAGGAATTCGTGTCAGATGCAGTGAATAATATATAGTCGTATAGATATAAGCAGAATCATAAATTTCATTTTTTAAATTTAATAACTTGATTCTAATATCGGTAATCAATTTTGGAAGGTTGTGAATGGAAAACGAGAAAATCTTGAATATTCTGACTTTCCAAGAAGAAAACATACGAAAAAAGGTTTAAAAATAAATGTTAATTCAATTTAAGTATTTGTTAATAACGGACTTTTTTAGTTAATTATTTTTAACATTAAACCAATTAAAATTTTGGCACACTAAAATAAGAATGCAAAACACTTATAATAAAATATATTTAATTATAAAAATGTTAGTAAATAAAATGGTTTATAATATAAAGAGAATTGAAAGAGGAATACTGTTTATCTTTTTTACGTTCTCTTCTCCAAACATACACTGAACAGTAACTTTTATACAAGGAGAAATCAAATTTTCAGCTATTGTATGATTCTTACCACATTTTGCAATACGATAACTAATACGATAACTAGCTTCAATCGCGTTTTGGTTTTCTTTATTAGCTGGCTTTATGTATGATGTTAAAATCGAAGTATTCTCATTATTTATAGCTAAACGTTTAAAAAAATCACATTCTTTATTTTTATAAACGGCATGTTTTGTTTCTAAATGTCTTAAGAGCAGAGAAGGTTTCATGCAGCTATTTGACAATACTTCACCACACACAATACACTTAGGTTTAGGATAGTCAAAATCTCCTACATATGAAAATCCATA
>JAIPRL010009773.1:0-16841 GCA_025469235.1 Pemphigus obesinymphae
AAACCGTAACCCGGAAAAAATTTAACACATTTTAAACCCGAAACCCGTAACCCAAAAAAAATATTAACTGTTTTTCAACACTGAACCCGGAACCCGGAAAAAATTAAAACCGTTTTTTAACCACGTATCAGAAACCTGGAAAAATTTTAACCGGTTTAAATCCGTAACCCAAAACCCGAACAATTTTAACCCGTTTTGACTCCCTGGCTTACAAATAATATTTATAGGTATGGATGGTTGGATTAAAATCTCATTTTTTTCCCCCCTCGTAAAATCTTTTAGTGAACTCGATCGTTCCGTTCAATACGTTCAGTGTACAGAGTAGTATACGTTCACCTGCCGGTATTTTTTATAATAATAATAATAATAATAATAATATTATGTAGCCGTATACGCGTTATTCGAAAGTTGTATGAAAAGAGAATTTATCCGTGTAAAGAACGTCATTATGGCCATTAGGCATACCTGTTCTATCACAATAGTTTTCAATGGCATTATCTCAAATGCTAATAATTATCATTTTTATGCCACATTTTCATATCGTACATTATTGTCGTCGTGTATTATTTTATCATCCGACTCATCCGACCGTAATATATATTTTGCGCTGCAGGCCGTATTTTATTTCCTGACGGTCGCTTAAACGTCCCCGCGTGTCACGTATATAATAGATATATATATATTTCATTCGTTTTAAAAATTATTAAAAGCCATTCGTTCGCGCCAGCAATCGCTTACAATTCATTTAATTGCTAATTATAAATGTAAAAATAACCGCGTACGATATTTTGAATTTAAACTCTCGTTTATCAATTTAAAAATTAGACGCGATATGTATTTCCAAATCGTTTAACGTCAAAATGTACTTACGCGCTTTAAACCTACAAATATTGTATTTCTATAAGTATATTATAGAGCCGTGAATGAAATACCCTCCCCCCCCCACACAACAAAAAACAAACCAAATAAAATCTGTTTAAAATTCCGAAATTTACGTTAAATTTTAAAACATTTTACAATTTTAAAAATTTGATTACTTATAAGATTAAAAACTACATAAAAGTCTAAAATTGTCAAAAAATATAAAAATTTCAAAATTGAATGTATCATATTGATACATAGTAAAATAAGATTCCAACTTTTTACTAAGTGAGCTATAAAATCCTATAAATGATAAGCAAACGAAAAATTAATTTGTCATAAAATATCAGCCATATGTATCTACTTACTTAAATAGTTTTGTACAATATATACACACATTAAAACGTATTTATTTAAATCATTTTAATATGTATTTAGATATAAATAAAATATAAAAATATAAGACTAGGTAAGTTATAGTTTAGAAAAATTCCAATTCGAATCATTAAAACTATTCAACAATGTGTAGTAAATTTATCTATATTTAAATTTGTTTTAAATTATCTAGAAAATAATAAGTAGATACGAACCTTAGGTGTTTATTAATAATTAATTACCTATTATATTTGAATTTCGATGAATATAAGTACAGTTCACTTACAAAAATCGGGAGTTATGAAGTTCAGTTCCAGATAAGGATTCATATATATGCCCGATTACAATCCGATAATATGTGTAGTTAAGATCACATTTTTCATACCAGTACACATAAAATGTATAGAATTAAATTTCATTTTCAATATTATTATTATTATTATTATACTTCATGTATGAGTAGGTACTGGAAGTCCTAAATCTGTAAAATATGAAGGAATATGTTGTGTATTGGTTATTAATTTAGACTCAACGAGGTCACTTCTCTAATTTAATTTGGGTATTTTTGGATTCAATATATAATACGTCTCGAAAATCGTTTACCTTTAATTTATGTATATATTACTGGAGTATGAAAATGAAATGTAATAAGTAAAGTGAATATGATGTAAGTTTAAACTATAGTTTACTTAGTTAACAAAAGAATAATTAATTAGTTCATAGTTGAATCAACAACGTTTAAACATAATTAACTATTATTTAATGTAAATTAATATTGAATAATAGTAGTATATCAAAACTATAAGCTAATTTTAAAAAAATGATATCAGAAACGTGTGAGATTTGATTTTCGTGTTATTTCAGCACCTACCTAGGGGACAGGAAGACGAGGCTATAATTTTCAAAAAATCACAACACCACACGTGAACCCATCGTATATTATAATAATATAAATGTGTACAACATAATATGATACCCTCTTCAGTTGTCGGATACAGCACGTTGAATTGAATCTGAAAATCATTTGTTTATGTTTAAAATAGTGTTTGAATTGGGTTTAGGAATAAGACCAATGGAATTTCACCAAGTGTTTAAATCGAGTTTCTTTTATTCTATAATCGACATACTTTATATATATATATATATATATAACCAATTTGAATCAAAACTGCGAAACTACATAAAAAGGAAGTAGTGAAAAAAAATAATTTCTATTATATATATTGATACTTATCGATACAAATATTAAGAAATTTTCCTGCTAGAAGTCTATAATTAGTTATGACAATTTCATATGAACTGACAAATATAAATATGATTGTTGCTTATGTGAACATTTTAAAGTAATTAGAACATTATTCGGCTAATATACTTCGAATGGATTTAACTCCAACAACCCAAAAGTTTACTATACTATATTATGCTCCAATTTCAATATAACGGCTTGTTTAGTAATAATCAATGCCTCGATTCATAGGCATTTGCATATTTTTTTTTTTTTTTTAATAGTACAAAAAGTCACTAAATAAACTACAAATTCGAATTATAATCAATAGATCTGAAATACAAAGTTTTATTTTGCACATTTTGCCATTTTTTGACATGTACTACATATTTCTATATTTTTCAATTTTTCATTGCATATAGATTGTTTTTAAATGCATATTATTAATATTTTGGCAATATTTATTTTCCTAACAAATATTTACACTATTTTTTTTAGCATGGATGTGGAATAGGTCTTGTAATTCACATATTTTAGAAAATTCATTTCCTATCTTATTTTTATATTATATTATAAATTCACTTGTCTACCTGTAGTCTATACTCAGTGCAACTTCTAGTATAGCTGCCCGATTTTCGGAAACCCGGTTACATTATAATAAACAATAATAAACAACAATGTAATAACAAAATATAAATAAATAATAATAATATATATATTTTTTTTTTTTTGAAAATCTTAAAAAATTAAAAAAAAAAAAGGTACACACTCGATTTAATCACCTATACACTTACGATGATATTAATTCGGACGGACAAAATACGGAGTGTATTACAGTTCACAGTTCGATCAAATTCGGGAAGGTTAATCGGGGGAACCCGTTTACCCGATATTTTCGATAATCATCTCCAGAAATAATACAATAGAACATTGTTGGTTGCATTACGCAAAATGTAGATTATGTGCGAGACTGTGTACATCTAGTATATTATACTACCGAGAATAAAATATCTCGACAATAATGTCATATATAGTACATAATATACTCGTATATTATTGTATTAAATTAATTAATTTTGATAAATTGAAAATTGTATTTTGTGAGCAAACGGATTTTGGCTTAGTATGGCTTAGTACCCGTAGCACTATTGCACATCTCGTTCTTGGTCTCCTTCATATTGGTAACCCATAGGTACCGCGAGACCAAGACCGATTTCGCTCATCACTAGCCTCGAGCGTGAGAATCACAGATATTTCTGTTTTGGTCTTTGACGGTTTAAAAAATTCAAATTTACAAAACATGGGTTTTTTTTTTTAAATTTTTTTTTTCAAAATAACATTTATGTACGAATAAAATAATATAATGTAATAGGTAGGTATGACCACATGACAATAATATGGGGTCAATCGAACGAAAAATACGTGTATGCGTGTGTTATTTTTTTTGTCCAACAATCCATATAATGGTAATAATAATACAATAATAATTGTCCATCACACGCACGCACACAATAATACGAGATGTAGGCCCTTGGGAGGGATTAGGGTTAGTGTCGTGTTATATATTATTGTATTTTGGGTATGTGTGCAGTACGACGCGACGTGCGGACATCCCGTAAAACCTCTGTCAAAACGTCAACCAACCGTCCGTATATATAATATGGTCACGCCGGTCTCATCGTCTCGTCACAGATGATCGTTATATATATATATATATATATATATTATTATAGGCAGAAATGTCGTGGTCATCGTAGTCGTGGCAAACAACACAAACCTCTCGCATTTGTCATGTATTGGCAAATGGTCGTGTCCCTGGAGAATCGCCTAAACAATATCGTCCGGTATTTACCGCGTTGTGAGGTCCCGGAGGTATTATCTCCGAAAATCGCACACTATACAGGTATGTACGGGTATGTAATATTGTCATATAAAATCATATAACGTCCCCGTAGTCGTAAAATAATAATTTATAGACCTTAAATTTATAGGGTACCTATATGCGCACAAACGCATATGTTTTTGTATTTGTAAAATCGGTCCTATTTCGACCCCACAGCCTATCCATCAAAAAATTAATACCGATATTAACCACAGATACAGCGAAAATGAATATATAGTTAATAAATTACCTATACTAGTCTAGTCTAATATATTTTTACTCGAATAAATTAAAAATACTATAGGTAGGTTTACTCGAATGGTTTTCATAAAGGTATACCTGAACCTACATTCAAACTTTCTCGTATTGAACACCGAAATATAGACAGTAATATTGAAATGAAAAAAAAAAAAAAACGAAAAAACTATAAGTATAACTTTTTAAAAGCCGTTCAGGGGAGAAAGCACTTGGCCAAATTGAATAGGTAGGTGGTATACTGGTGGTGTATACATTGAATTTGAAAGCAATGAGATAAATCGGTTATTTCGGTAAAAAGATTCTGAGCAAAGCTTCGGTGTATATAACACGAGTAGGTATAACTGTGGGTAATAACTAAAATTAACTTTTATATGGCGAAAAAAATTAAAATTTGCTAAAAACCGGGAAATTTTTTTTAAAAATTATTTACGTTAATTTCATAAATAAGTTTTTGGTAAAAATTTCAAATCTATAGACCCATTTTTTCACCAATATTCGAACACATTTTCATACCGAAATATTGTACGAATAATACATGTCGAAAAATTGTAATGGGTATTAATAAAATTTGTATCTACAGATTTTTGAGATTTTTTGAATGTAGTACTTTTTTAACAGTTTTACATCCTCTTGTTTTCCAAACTCTATAACAAGCTCAGATTTACACCTTCGCGTATTAGGGGAGTTAAAGATGGTTCTTAATAGCTACGGAAGTATAGCTGACAAATTATTAAAAATTATTCGAAATTTATAAAATTCGAAATTTTGTCTGTAATATAAAAATGAAAAATAATAACACGATGTCTTATTGCTCTATTGTGAACAATTTATAATTATGTGGACATTTTATATCACACATTTTGAAAATGCACAAAATATAAATATTTCTACGAATTTTAAAAATAAATTCTAGACAATGGTAGTAGAATAGAAAATACCTAATAATCGTCTACTTTTTAAATCAATATCAGATTTAGATAAAACAATTTGCGTAGATTTATTAACAAATAATCTTATTATGCAGGAACCCACATAGCTATAGCCGAGGGCTCAGTCCATGATTGCGGATTAGTGGTCCGGGCCAGTCCAACCGTGCATCATACACCTCTAAACAGTGGTAATTATTACTGGTCCCTTCGACAACCGTTATACGGATGAGTTTCACTGTATATACTGTGAAAATGTTGAGCACTTCGGTCCATTTATTTGGAAATTCTGGTACATTTTATACCGAAATAAATAAATGGCAAGCAAATATAATCATCTTTCTGAAAAACGGTCAAATATATGGTGCTAGATAAATGATAATATTATTGTCTATTACCCATACCTATATGTTTTTTGTTCAGTATTCCTGTGTTCTTAAGTTATTATTTTTAGTTTGCAAGTCGATGAATATATACGGAATTCGTATGCGGGACTGTCATTGTCAAAATCTGTATCTGCGACGTCCTCGGGCACAGCAAAACCGCTGTCAACGACCTATCGAAATAAGTACATGCCGACCAGATTTAATTTGCTACGCAGAAAGTTCCGTATTCCAAAACGCCTATAGGTATAGGTACTGTCCATTATTGTTTTGCGGGAAAAATTATTTCCAGACGAAAAACTAAAAGATCATCGTGAAACCAAGAGAGACGGTCGTGTTCCACTCGGAATATAAAAACGGACTCGGATCCCGGGCTCGGGGTTCCCGCGAGTCGAAGCCGCGGATAATAATAACACGGGCACTTGTAAAAACGATAATTTTCCCGCGTCATTGTTACAATATAGAAACATCGGCGACGATCGGATGGTCCGAAATTCGGCGCGACTGGTTTATATTATATTATATCGTACGGGGGGGGGGGGGTGGTGGTGGTGGGAAGTACATAATATTAGTATTTCGTTGGTGTACACAATACCCCGTGTAGGTATAATATAAATTACGGTGGTTTTATTTCCACATCGTATTCTTCTGTCCGCGTACATATCATATTATACACGGCGTTGATTACAAATCCGGTTACTTACCCACGAAAACGGATTCTAAATGATATTTACGAGTCCGAATCGTAATTATTACAACGCCTATATAATATACATATTATTATACTGGTATAATACATAATATAACCTACAGAGTTTATCGCGCGCTCGAATTTCGGAGACCACCTTGAGCGGCCCGCGCCGTGCCGCCGAGGTAAATCCAATTTATTTTCTCGCGTATTATGAGCAGCACTCTATAGTCCACATAATATTATAATATGATAATATATAAATAATATCATAAATAAACGGTGTATACCGCGTGTTATGTGTGTAATTTGTATATTATATAACTGGTAGGTACTATTATACTCTGGTGTATAGGTGGTAGGTGTAAATAATAACGTTTTATTCTCTCTCTCTCTCTCTCTCTCTTATTTATTTCTTTTCATTTCGATTCTCTTCCATGGGCGTGACGGGGGTGTGATGAAACGCTGGCAAATTAGTATTATAACCTTAAAGCCTCGTCGATGATCGTACATCATATCGGGACCGCGGTATATATTATTATTTATACCGCATATAACATATAGTGCCGTGAATTCGTCCCACGCGTCCGCGGTCACCGCCGATATTATTATACCTATAATACGTCTTGTACTCGTATTATATATTATTAGTCGTCGTCGTCGTCACCGGTGGAAAAAATTCTATGTAAATCTCATGTTTAATTCAAATCTATTTGTAACATACTCCGTTTATTCGGCAGTGTGTGTCATCCACGTGTGTCGGCATTTAACACGTCATGTAAGTTACAGTGCTCGAATTGGGGGGGAGGTGCGCGCAGGAGCTCCGGTACTATTTGATAACATTCTTTTAGAGCACCCTTATTAATGATTTTTTTTCAGTAGACTGCAATAGTTACAAAGTTTCAAGGAACGGTCATTTATTGAAAATCCGACAGTAGTACCCGTTCTTGCGTTATTCAAATTCGAGCACTGCGCATGTAACGATATGGAAAATATTAATAATAAATATGTATGTTACGGTTAAAACCCGAAATCCGTCAAAACTAGTTTCCACAAACCCCTTTCGTCAAACATGGTTTTGACTATAGTAAAAACTAGAATTAACCGGGACGCTCAACGTTGGAATTAGTTTTAACTTACTGTTTTTTAGTTAGAACCAATTTTGTCTGAAACATATTGGTGAAAACTAGAATTATCTAGTAAAAATTTATTTTCAGAAGTAATTTTTATATTGTTAGTTTAAACTAGTTTCAACCAGGGAAAAGTTGGAAACCAGGGTAAACTATTATTGCATTTAGAATTACTCAGGGTCTGATTTTTTTACACAAGCAGCAACTTGTTTCACATGATTTTTTGCAAGTGTATCTCACAAAGCCTTGTCCTGGCCTCATCAATACTTTTGTTGCAGCTATATGGAGGGGAAGATTATTGCCTGGAACTTAATTCGCACAGCCTCCGGGGACATAATTTTTTACTGATTACCACCTATTTACTAATTTTATTTTATTTATAGGAAACGAAGGTGATAATAAACGTACCTGTAATAAAGTTTGTCCAGAATTCGGTCTTTAGTTCCGATTCTGTATATATGCAGATCGTGCTATGTTCTTTTTAACACCACTTCGATTAGATTGAGAAGATCTTTAGCAACATTAGAAATGCGGATTACAACGTTGACGAACTTTGTCAGATGGTCCTGATAATTGAGTATAAGCTTAAACTGCTCATCGGGTTGCGACTGCATGTCTACGAGATTGATTTGATATCTAATGTTAAATTCAGTATGAAAAATTGATTTCGAAACAAGCCCCTACTTTCCGAATTTTTTTCTTTTTCTGACACTTTTTATAGAGAGAGAAAAAAAAATATTTATCGTGTCGGTGGTAGTGTCAGCGTTATTTTTTAAAGTTTCAACCTTCAAATGATCTCTCCCGCCAAACCCTACAGCGATATGTAACGATTCAATAGCCTGCTGATCTATCATATTCGTTTGAAATACAAAATTAATTCTAAGCCAGTTTCAACTAGTTTCAACTGCCTTATTTAAATCTGCGGTTAATTCTAGTTTTAACTAGTCAAAACCAGGTTTGACGAAAGGGATTTGTGGTGACTAGTTTTGACGGATTTCAGATTTTAACTGTAAAGGCACTAGCCGAATCGCTCGGGAACATAATTAGGAAATTGTAATTAGGAGTGTCGTACGTCGAACGAGCCGATGGCGAACCGTTCGCGCGAATCCATTTCGAAGGTTTACCATTATTGTGTACTACATTAGGTACTACTGTATACTATATTGTTCGTATTATTATTATTTTTTTTTTTTGTTCGTATTATAATCCCTATTTACAAGTTGCATTATTGTTATCATGTAGTGATATCAGAGGAGGAAACTATTCTTTCGATTGATGTTTACAAAAGTAAACCGTTGTTATGGGACCCTATAAGTGTGTGGATCATTAAATCAAACGGACGATTGATAGTCCTGGTCGGAAGACACCTCGGGATATATCGACGCTCTACGGTCGGCTGTTCGATTTGGGTTCGCCGTTTGCCCGTATAGTTTGCGAGTGTGGATCCTAAGTGTGTTTACACCGCAATGACGGGCCTGCAGTCGCGGACGGTTCGGCTCGCTAGTGTGTACGCTCCTTAATAGGGCACATTTTAACAGTCGAAAACAGTTTATGTGTGTATATATTACGTGTGCGTGTAATACGTGCACGACAGAGCAATAATTACGACAGAGTAAAAACCAACCAATTAAAAACCGACTTTGTTAATGAGTTTACTAAACACGTCGCGCCCTATATAGGCTATAAATGCGTAAGCGTTTAAACTGTACGTGCACGGGAGCACTTCCGAAAACGTAATTAGTGATATCCATATATAACGTTCTTGGGTTGCGAGATAATCATATGCCACGACTCCGATCTGCCGCAGCGGTATCATCCGAGGGAGGCTGTTGAAAGTCTTATTATATTGGACCACACATGGCCGGATTTTTGATTTTTTTTTTTTTTTTTCGCTCTCTTCCGCTCTCACACAACACATACGTCTCATTAATGAATTTCCATAACACCGTATAAGTGTACCTATATACCTACCATACATAAGTGTATAATTATTACGTCGGTATAGTTCGGTGGTTCTCGACATTTTTTTTCGTCCGCGGCAACCTTGGGTATTTTATAAAAAAAAATTTTTTTTTTTAAACACCAGGGTACCCTTCACTAACCGTACTTTGATTTTATATAAGTCATAAGCTATAACCGAACACACCTACTATTATTGTTGAAAATAAAAATACTTTCTATTCTGGTTCCTTAATTAATATAAATAATTTCAACATAAAATAATAAAATATAAATCAAAAATTACGAGTAAATAGGAATAGAATACAAATTAAGTATACGACTAATACGACGCTTGAGCTTTATGATTTTTACGTAAATTCGCTATTCGTGGCCGAAAAGCTTAGTTCAAATAGATATGATGTTGAAAACTGTAATACTATTCTTATGGATTTTCGGGCAAAATTTCCATACAATTTTTCAACATGAATATAAAGTTTATTTATTGAAACATTTTTGTGTTTAATTAAAAGAGTTCGATCGTTTCATATTTCAGCGAGCACTTCTTCTTATTGAAAACTTTATTTAGAAAAACTTACATAGGTGGTATAATATAAGCTTTCGAAGAGTATTCAGTTTTATCCTAAATAAGTGGCCGGACAATAGGATCGGATGCGATAACGATATCAAACCAGTACCCATCGAAATGAAAATAGATTAAATGATAAAAATCGTCCACGATTAATTTATAATACTGTTGTAAAATTTTTTGTAATATTAAAAACTGCGGAAAATATATATAAATATATGAATGCTTTATATTTTTAATAATTTTGCGACACCTCTAATTGAAAATGACGGCAGCTCGGTTGAGTATCACTGAAATAGCTATTAATTGTTTTAGCCATTTTGATTTACATAAAAAAGAAATTATATATTGTATATATAAATGACATATTATTACACTGATTGTACCTACCTATATTATAGCTGGTAGGTATAGGACGAGGGACAGAACGACCCAATTTGATCGAAATTGAGGTTACGTTGTTGTTTATATTAAATGATATCAGTATGATTAGCATGTGTTCTGCAGTGGCATAAGCTGGGGTCGGAACCACGAACTTCGTTTCAGTTTATTAAAAAGAGTTCAGTTTGGTTATCCACAAGTTAAAACCGATATTTTAATTTTTTTTTTTTCATACTAATTAGCTTTCGTTTACGATTCTGGTACTTCAATAATTATAATGTAATAACAGGTTTTTCTTAATTCCCTATCAACCCTGAATGATAATACCCTACCTAAATACCTTTACTCGTATAAGTTCAGGTTTGCTAACATTTACACTAAAAACTAACTCAAGTCCGAGGAATTTCATAGGGATAGTATAAAATGAATGTGATGATCCAAGTCTCCAAAAATATTTTAAACACCTATGATCAAACATAAATCTAAGTTCGGTATATTTTCAGTATTGTATTAATGTATAGTTAGTTGCATTATATGACGAATATGCATATATAAAGATCAGGCGGACAGACAACTCTAAAGACATAAATGGCTAATTTTGAAATTTAAAATGATTACCAAGTTAAAAATCGTTTCCTATATAATTATTATATAAATCGAACTAATTAATATTAGTTATTATATGCATATTGCACTCCATAAAGAACTGATATCCAAGTTTAATATAAAAGGAAATTAATATTTTTTTCCAAAACTATATTTATGTAGAGATTTTACTATATTTAATCACAGTATATTATTTTAGTACATTTTGGAGTTCACTCTTTGCCAACAAAAATGTCAAAGTACATCCCATTCTGGATAAATATAGAGATGGCAGGTAAGTGGACCACTAGTAAGTTAGGTTAGTTATTATGGGTTAGGTTAGTTATCTTTGATATGAACTGATTGACAATATAATAGAATACCATCTTCAACTGTTTGATATTTTGTTATACTTTAAAATTTTTTAGAATTTACCGAATATTTAAACGAAAATTAATGTATACATAGCAACTATTTATTTTACAAAACTGTAAATTTAATTTCCAATACTATTTCGTAGAGTGAGAACAAAAGTGTTCTATGTCTGAATATTTCAAAAACAGTTTTTCAATAATTTGTATATTATGTGAATAGTCCATCTTTTAAGCTTACATCGGTAGTCTCACGACCAATATTAACAAAGATATATAAAAAAAAATTGTTCTATGTAATAAAATCTTACACATTTGTTAGTTTTTGTACGAGTTGATAGAATTTATTGTTTTTAAAGATTATAGTTATTTCAAAAAAGTTCTATGTGAAAGAATACACAATTTTGTTAGAACAAAACAGTTGTATGTACATCCACAATATCACTGATACGGTAAAATGTATGGCTAAACAAGAGTTAACCACAATGGAGTATGTTTTATTATTATTATAGTCTATTGGTATCACTTCAACAATATTTTATATCACGAAATGATATTCTGTGATTTCGATTGAGAACAAAAAAGTTCTATTGTACACCAATTAATTATTTATGAGTACATAAAAGTGTTATGGATAGTACTCTTTTGTTCTAACTCAATATCGTTATGGTTTTTGATTGATTATTAAATCTGGGTTGCTTTTCTGCATTTATCTAATGATAATTATGATAAATTAGATGCTTTGACATTTATTTATATTATTTACATCTCCAAAGATGCACTGACAAAAAAAAAATCAATTATCAAACTTTGAACAATTAAAAAATGTATAAATCAGACATAGGACTTTTTTGTTCTCACCCCACGATTTATTACATATAAGTATTTACAATACTGTGTTAATAATTATTAAAAACACAATTTTTTTAATCATATAGAATTAAATTTAAATTTAATTATAAATTAAGATTAGTAATTATAAATTTTATAAATTATTTTCACTCCCCCCCCCCATATCGACTACACGACTGGCAAAGGTTTGCGCGTTTTGGGATTTATTATCTCAGCATATTGTATAGGTTTACTATGATATGTCGACACTTGTCTAATTTTAGTTCGCCCAGTTGCTTACAGACTCTCTATAATACTCTAGTCCACTCGGTACTTAAATATAGGTCCCTCGTTTGGTCACTATATATACTGCCGCTGACATTCGACGGATCGAGTGCAAAACCGTTCTATGAACTTTTGTCTAAAAATTCCACACACTGAACGCGATTACAGACGTATTAATTAGGCTCTAAAACTCGTCTCCCTTACAGATAGGCGCGATAAATTTATAATTAATTTCATTCGATAGTCGAATGACTTAACTTCTACAATCCTATAGCAATTCCAGATTTCACGCTACATTTTATCCCCTTAATAATAAAACTAACTTCTCCAGGAATGCCCCACTTGATGTGCCACGTCAACATATTCTTAAATTTTTAGTACGGAGGCACACATTCTACTTTTTTAATCCCTACAACGAGTCACATGTTTTTCATTTTTATTATTAATTAGTAAAAATTATTGTTATCGTTATTATTATGATTTATGTATATGTATACATATCATATTATCATGTTTTATTGTAATAAGTCGGTCGACGTTGATTCTAATAAATAAATACTTAAATCAATTATACTCTATATGCTCTAGATACAAGGGATATATTTATATCCGAAGCTCGTTTAATATACTTGAAATGTATTTAAAACATTTCTGTAAACAAATACATTCATCCAGACGTAAACACGTTTCGTTAGGTAAGTATATATTTACAAGACTGATAATGTGGTAACACTCGTACATATAATACACCTATTTAATATGATTAAATGCATTCAATTCTCCGCTGGTGCTGGTCGTGTTAATAATATTATAACATTTATATCGTTCATATGCATATATATATATATATATATATATACACCGATCATAGTTTATAATAATATAAAATATTACTATATCCGTAAACGATAATGTGTATACATACAAGTGTTGGCCATCAAGTAGTTTCCGCGTGTTGTTTTCAATTATTATATTATATTATATTATACTCGGCATTTTTTTTTTTTATAACTTATAAGTAATAGCCCCAGTAATAATAACGATACATTAATCTTGTTATGTATACGATTTAAACACGAACTCGTAAATTACACGACTGTTACTCTGTATTAGGGTTGTTAATATACAAGTTACAAAAAAAAACATTTTAAAGTTTAAAATTCATGTTTTTTTTTTTTTTTGTCCATGGTGATTATTTTATATAATATACTCGTATATATATCTTAAAAATGGTCTTATTTTAAGAAATATTTTTAATGAAGGCTAATAATGGATGTGCTATCAAAAATCAATAAATCAAATTATTATTTAGTTCTTAGGTAGGTATTTACTTTTATCACTTATTATCAAACTATAAGGACTATTCAACATTGAAATTTAAAGTGTATTTTCCATTTAAAAGTAAGTAAATATTTTAAACTCTCATTAACTTATATGGGTATTTTGTTTTATATACAATTACACTTGAAGTCGTAGTGTGTTGACTCTTTAACTGATATAAATATTAAATTTACAATATTCTTAATCTGGCAATATAAGTAGGTACCTACCTACCTATATATTTTTAATAAATAAGAAAAATATAAATTCAAATTTAACTCCACACTTAAAAAGAGTTATACTCTAAAGGTTATATATAATACGTATTATTCTATATTATTTTTAACTATGTTATTCTATTGCTATATACGAGTTGAGTATTAATAATTATTTAAAAACTTATATATAATTTAGATATACATATTTAATTTAAAATTGAGCATATAAGCATTTAAGCATCGTTTTATACAAAATAAATGTATTTTATTTTTTCGTTATTTCAAAAGTGTTTAAACGCGTGTTTTAAACATATATAACAACCCTGCAGTTGATCTGTACGTGTTTGATAAAATACGCACGGGCTATCCGGTGAACACTAATCGTATAAATATTGTTTTAAAACGACAAATGAATCATTTCTTCAGACGATTAAAAAAAAAAAAAAATTAATAATATTTGGTCGATTAACGATATAAACGTTTATTATACGTATTGCAACAGTATGTATTTTAGTCCAACCAATTACAAGGATTTAATTGTTTAGCCTTCGCAGCGTGTGTATTGCGCGAAAGCGAGCGAAGTGTCATTTCGAATAAATGAATTAGACGATTTAAAATTGCGTCCAATTAAATTTAACGTTTAGGCGGTCTTAGCGGCAATAATGATAATAAGTGATGTGATAATCTTTTGAAGTCGACGTGTGCCAAATTTTGGATGCTCTGTAATAGTGTAGTTTAATGTTTATATATGTTTGGCTCGTTCCACACAATATTTCGTTTTGGCGTTTATTTATCACTCTATTTTTAAACATTGTTATATGTTAACAAAACAGCGACTTATTGTCCGAACATATTTTATGTGTCTGCCCACGTTTACGATTTCTTTACGATATCAATTATATGCAGTATTCAGACACGATTTGGCTACAAATAAACTTCTCGTCCGCGTAGGTATACGACATTATGTTCACCGCAGTAGCAGCAGTTTTAACTCGATGTATGGTTCGGAGCCAGAATGACAAAAAAAAAAAAAATATAAAAATTATTTTCTAGATAATCTAAGGAAATAAGTTAAAAATTAAGTTAATTTTAACTTTGAACTTAACTTTTTTTTTTGTTCTCTTAATTTATTAACTTAACTTATTTTTTGGTTATATTAACGAGTAACTTTTAATTAAAACTCAATTAAGTTAGGTACTTTTAAATTAATTGATACATTTTAATTTCATATTGAGCCTAATGTCAAAATGGTTGAATAAAAATAAAGTTGTTTTTGCCGTTTCTAATAAGTACTAATTATATTATAACTTGTAAGAATTATTTATTTCTCGAAAATATAAATAAAACAAGAATACCTATATATTATATAATATTATCGGGAATATGTTAAATTTCCTATCAATAAATAATATTCAGGTAGGTACAAATTTTCAATGTGCAATTTCCATTTCTCAAAATTTTGAAGAAAATAATAAATAACTATTAATTAAACATTTTTATGAACCTATTAGTTGTTAATTTTAATAATAATTATTATTAAAAATAAATTGTAGTATTTTCAAACCTTTATATCTCGAATTTTATATTGACTAAACTTAAGTTAATAAGTTAATTTTTAAACTTCATTTAACTTTTAATTAAACTTAATTGTTAAGAAAAAACCAATTACTTAACTTTAAACTTTTACCATTTTTTTCTCTTAACTCAACTTGACTGAGTTTAAAAAAACCGTAACCTCGCCCAGAATCGGTGTAAGTTAATTTTTTGTTCAATTTTTATCTGTTGACTATATATAGTTGCGTTTTAAATAATGTTTGATGTCAAATTATCTATAGTTAAAAAAATGAATCCTGCGAGAAGTTAATAACTATATATATAGTTAATATTGTAGTCTTCCTTATCAAAGTGTGGTAATATATATCTATATAAATTACCTCGAAAAATGTAACTATAATTATATCTTTAACTATAATTATTTTAGGTATCCGTTTTGGTCCGTACCCCGACTCAGGCGAACATTTTAAGTTTAACTATTTACGCCGGTAAAATAATTATACCCAATTGGTTTTTGACTCGTAAAATGTCGGAATCGACTGGATTTCAGCTGCTATACACAGTCAATATTTTGTCGCTATAACTTTGACCGCCGTTCTTGCAATCTCTGTACGTATGCATATATAGTAAATTTCCCCGTCTAGATTAAACCCATTATATAATGCTGTATTATCGTAAGTCACCAATTTATATATGTTATGTCCGTGTATTGTTATGTAATTATTATGGGCTGCTATATATATTGTCGGTGTTCGTCAATTGCGCCGAAAATGTTAGACTACCTGGAATGTATACATCTTTTGCGCCGGTGAATTTTTCACGGATCAAAAAGGTATACATCAATTGCGCCAGTAAAATGTCAGGTATACGGTATTCGCTACAGCCGTGTATACTACGGAGCACTGTGTTCGTGTAGACGCGGTTTGCCCGGACAAAATTAATATTTCCGTAGTAAGCCAATATTTACTAATATTTTTTTTATTAATTTAATAGGCAACTTATAAGCTGCTGAAACATAATAAACTTCGACAAAATTCACGT
>JAIPRL010009774.1:0-16839 GCA_025469235.1 Pemphigus obesinymphae
TTTTCCTTTTAAATGAATAATTGAGGAAGTTGTAGACCGAAATGAAGTTTATCGGTGTCGCATTGATTTCGCCATCTTTTTAGGCTTTAGCCATTCACGGATAATGAAGATTATTTATTACCTATATGATACCAATATGATTTAATAAGATCAACATTTATTCAACATTTTATATCATGCTTTTTATCTAAAACCGATTATGTGATAAGGACAAAAAAAAACATTCATTTTCGTAATTTCAAGATTTTTCCAATAATAAATTATAATTTTTAAAAATTTTAAATAAAAATGAAAACAAACATTGCGTTCCTTGCGTTCCTTGATAAATACATTAAGGGGTACGCTGTTCAACATGAATAAAATGAAGAGTATAGCTCCGTCCCCCTGCGTCCCTGCCCAAATCCACCACTGTATGTATAGGCACATTATCGTCTAGTCCCGCTCGTTTCACCACCCTCGACCGAACTCACACAGAGCTCATTGTGAACGTAAAAATTACACGTGTGTGTGTGTAAAAAGCAAATACGAGTAGCGTTACGTTACACGGGCTATGCCGAATTATCACGGTGCACACCCCCGTACAATGACGGGGTATAATCGCGTACACCCCCACCCCCACCCTCCACCGGTCGGACGAAGGGTGTTGTTTTGATGGGCAAATTGAGCGCGAATCGAGGGCATAATGTTCGATCGCGGTACAAGGACGATAATATTACAATATACGTACGCGTACGTTCAGGCACGAAAAGGAAGAAGAATCGTATTATTGTACGTATGCCAGCCTCTAAAATTTGTGTGCAGTACGACACACTTTGTGTAGTACGGAAATAATTGAAGTGTGTAGTACGATATTTAAAAATGTGTCATTCAAATTCACATAGTTATCCTTTTAACACCTATAATGTATTAATACTTCACATCGGTTTAAAATTTTTTTTTTTTTTTTTTTTGTTAAGTACAATTAATATTATTTAATCCAATTTATGATATAAAAAACCGAATGAAAATAAAAATCAACTTAAGTATAATAATTGTAGCACAGAGTTATATAAAAAAAAAAAAAAAAACTAAAAAGAACAAAAGTTATTGCAAATGTGAGAACCCAGTGAGACACTCTGTATATTTTATGGATCACAAAAATTTTAATATAATATAATACCTACTTTTTCAAGGAGTTAGTCACTAACCTATCCCCTTTTTGATTTCTACTAATGAATATTTCGGGACTAAGTGTGTAGTACGAAAATTTGGAAATTTTAGGGGCTGACGTATGCGTATACACGCCTACGCGTACACGCGTATTATATTGGGGTGACCGTATTTTGAAAATTAAAAAAAAAAAACGGGCCGACAGTAAAAAAAAAAAAAAAATCTTAATGAAAATGTCGAGTCCGAACCCGAAATACTTTCTTATTAAAAATGTAAAAAAAAAAAACAAAAAATCAAATAAAAAAATGAGATCGTTAATAATTGTCAATATTTACCGAAATGTTAACGAGCAAAAGAAGGGACAAAAACGGGACGTACGGTCACCCTATATATTATATACGCGAGTATATACGAGTATATGTCGTGATGAAAATAAATACCTACATGGCACGTCATGTGCCAAGGATTGTTATCACACGACATGTTTTCAGGTTATCGCACATAATAATTTCTCCTCTGATGGCCGACGACTACAAGTTAAAGTGATAATAATGTAAAAAATAAAGTAAAGTTAAATGAACGAGACTTAACTTAGATTAATAATAATTATTATATGTAGACGTTTCTATAAATATTAGTAATATCAAATGAATTAACTTTTAAACAGTAAAACACTAAAATATAATATGTAATTAATGGTAGAAAATAGAAATAATAGAACTTGATAATACTGTCTTTTTGAATTTCAAATTGTCGAATGAAAACTCATCGATAAGATACCGGCGTTGGCCTGATAAAAATCACCGGCGGCTGACGTCATATATCAATGGAAAAAATTACAATTTAACCGTTTTTTCCACGCTTGCGCTGTTCAAACCATTATACGTAATGTTGCTGCCATACCTAATTATTTTTATCATGGTATATATTGTAATATATACAATACGTGTGTATGTATATAATGTATTACGTATATGTATGTATATATACGTACGACGTATACATTTATACATAGATACAGGGTGATTTAAATTTCATTAATACGTGGAATGTTGGAATGTTTCCCCTGAGAAACGTATCTGTTTTTTGACAGACGATTTTTTGTTAAAATCGTTTAAACGTTATTGTAATCAAAACGCACGAGTGTCGTGTACTTGTTATTATAAATATTAATTTTTCAGTATAGTCTTAACGTTGGATTATTGCAATAATTATTATTTTTATTATAATTATTGCAATAAATAGGTACTGACAACTAAGGTCCGGATTTGTATGCAATTGCATATTTCTGTACACTCGACTTAAAATAATTCTGGTTGGTAATGTCAGCGTTTCATAAGTTACGAGAAATTTTCTTTTTGCATATTTACGTGAAAGTATCTAAGAATTGCATATTTCTGGATAATTGCATAAAATGTGCGTAATTTTATAAATATTTAATAGAATAGATGAAATGTATATCTTAAATTTATAGTCCGATAATATTTTTACAATAATTTGATATGAAAGTTAATTTTAAAATATATTGGGAAATATTTGTTTACAAACCGATGTATAAAGTTATTTAAAAATTATTCTTATTAAAATTATGTACAAAAATAAGATATATATAGAGTCCAAGGGTGAATTTTGTTTTGCATATTTTTGTATATTTGAGTGGAAATTAATCAAAATTGTACATTTCTGAACGATTGCATTCAAATGTGCATATTTTGAGTTAATATTTTTGATATTTTCTGTGCATAAATATGTACATACTTTAAAATTGTTTTTGCTTGTAAATCCAGGCACCACTGATAACTGTTTATAGATATATCCATATGCAATGAGTATCTATATACGAGGTGGCTTGGATAGTATACAAAACGAAAGAGAATGGATTAAAATAACTCAGGCATGTTTAATTAAGGAGGGACGATACACAGGAAGTAAAAATTGTATAGGTAATGTAAAGAAAGGGGAGAGGAACGAGACGAAAAATGAGATGAGGGGGATGTAATATAGTGATATTTGGTAAGGATATGTGTAAGTGATGAAGACACGAGAGATCGAGTTAAGTGAAAGTGCAGCACTAGAGTGGCTGATCCCATATAGTTAGTTATTAGTTGGGCGAAGCAGAAGAAGAATGCTCGTAGAGTAATTTAATTGAACGTCAAACCAAATATTCAATATTTACATATTATTATAAATTTCACATAATCTTAGTCAGAATTCCCATATCGTCATAACCTTATTAAAACAAAAATATTGAAATAAATAATATGAAAACGTAACGGAAACAATAAACATAACAAATAATGATAATTATTGAAAAAGTACATGAAAGAAAAAATAATGATAAACACTAAAAACTCGATGAAATTTAAATTTGCCATAACACTAAAAATTAAAAACCATAAACAATTAATAACGCTTAAATTATTGTCATAACACTAAACGATATACATTGTTTTGATTCAAGTTTTGACTATTTAGTTAATGTTTGTACAATTATTTGAATATACTTTAGATTTTAAGCATAGCAAGGAAGTTATTTATTTTACAATGATATTTGCCTTACTTTTTTTCCTGCGTGCAACTTTTCGACCACAAGAAGTTGTTTTGAAGGAGTTTTGATGTTTATATGTTAACAATATCATATTGGTTCTAGTTGGTACTTTTAAAAAGTCATTTTTTGGATTTTTACAGTAGTTTCCTTAAGTTTTAAGAATACAGTTCTGTACAAAATTTAATGCAAAGGAAATAACAAAATACTTATACAGTATATATATAATATTTATTATATTTATATATGGTGTATTATTGCCATTTATTAAATAGTAAATAATTCTATAATTTGTGCTTTAGAGATGTTATTCTTTGATTTCCTTTCCCCTAAAAAAAATAAAAATTACACCACTCAGAATCCTATTGATCGAATACAGTGATTTATCATTACTTTAAAATCTAAAATAATATAATCGAATGGATTATGAACCAAAATCCTCCCCCTATATTCTTCTACTAGACGTACGAAGTGCTTCCCTAGCTTTTAGATTTTGAGCAGGGTGAGAAACCTATTAATTTTATAATGATATTTCTTTCCTGTGTATACATTTTCGACTAGCAGGAGTCAATTAAGTGTTGGTGTAATATCAATTAGGAAATTAGTTATAAACACCTAGCATATAGTATTTTTCGATTTTTCAAGTAGCTCTCTTGAGGTAGAAGAAAAACTTCCTTCTATACGGTATATGACCAACTATTGTAGATTTTCTATATTAATGATTTTTTGAAAATTCCTATCTTCGAGCGGCTATATTGTATACATCGTATGTTATAATGAATGATTAGACGCATAATTGCAGACGAATGCAATGTAAACAATCAGTGTTTATTTCAGACTTAATTTTCCGGGGGTATCAAACATTTTCTGGATACAAAAAATTTATAGCGCCATTTTTTCTCTACCTAACATATGTATTAAAAATTATTAGGAGGATTCATTTTTCACTTGGGTGGGTATTACCCAGTTTATATAGTAGCAAAAAAAATATACTATTTATTTATATTTATAAATAAAAATTAATAATAAAAAATATATTTTTGAAAATCAAATAACTGTCATTACATATAAATCTCATTATTCAGACGCAAAAATGTACAGCACTATCGATGCGATATTCCTAGAAAATCATCCCTATATTGATATATGTGCCATATAAATAAAGCATTTTCTAAAAAAAGTCAAAAAATTTTACTCCAAAAAATATTCTTCGATCACTAAAAAATCGTTAAAATTAATAATAATTCCTATTTTATTACGTTTACACGAGGATTGAAAAATATAGAAATTTTGATTATCAAAATTTGGCACAGAAAACCCTCTCTGAAAGCATGGACCTATTAACTATAAATGGACTATGCTTCAAGTTAAAAACCTTCAGGCCACATTTAATAATACAAATGGGTTATCGTGAGAGATTTTTTTTCAATCGTTTGTTCCATGACATCTGTGATAATTACTCCTTGTTATCATACTTTTGTATAAATACGATGGATAACAACCAGGATATACATGGATTGAACAGTAACACGCGGAAGTTTTTCTTCCAAAATCCCGACTCCGTTTTGTTTATTATATATTTTTGTCTATGTTTATCAATACAGGCAGATGAAAAAAAGATTTAATATTTAGTATATCTATTCATCCATTTGTGTGTGTGTGATAGAGAGCGATCGAAAATGTGAATCTTTGAAATAACGTTATTTCAATCTACCCAGACATACATTTAGTACATTTTTCTGTTCTTTGAATAAAAGAAAAAAAAAATTAAATCACCCGGTATGTATATACATATGTTTATTGTAGAGATATAACCGACCGAGACGCGTTCGATCCGACGACCAGAATAATCCATTCCCTTATATACGTATTATGTAGTTTACGCGTACATGCGTCAAATGCACCTAAATGACAAATCCGTTTTGCTCATCGTACCGTAAAGTTGCGAGTTTATTGAATCCCCGAAAGAAGAAATATCGCATACAATACTAATAATAATAATAATAATAATATAGGAAGAAATACGTATTATTATTATTTTTTTTTTTTTTTTACTTTTCTCCGCGCGTAAGATTAAATGTATTTCCACACAATCGCTATAATATATTTCCATACGTCGGATTGTGCGCGCGTTCGTGTAAACCTTTAGAATTTCGCACAAACTTCGCGGTCTCCGAAAATTTATTGTTTATCTACGAACACGAATTCTTTCTCCGCGAAAACCTGTTATTTATACTTTTGCGCAACTAAAGGTACCAAATACGGGCGTATGTACAGCCGATTCAATGAAAGTAAACATTTTAGAATCACCACACCGGCCCCTATAGCTGTCCTTTCATTTTCTTTTAGCATTCGCCGAATTTCAAACGGTCCTAAAAATACATTGCTCGACTCTGACGTAATACCGGAAATCGTCGTACCATATGGATTTTTCTATTTAAAATCTTGAGTTCAAATCTTGGGGGTGCTACTATTATGAATCGCTCATAATGACGTTGGGGGCTCCCCACACCCCCACACCCCCAAACCAACATTACATATTGCCAATATTTAGATTATACAATCATTATATTTACAATATCATTTTTGGAAAAAAATGTAACTTATTTTATTAAGTACTTATAATATTTTCTTATGTTTTTTTTTTTAAATTTAAAGAGTCAAACTACATAATCTTGATCGGTTGTGACATTGTCACAATGTCACAAGAGCTATGTCTCTCTCAATATTTATCCTTAAATTAGTAAAGCGCTGCTGTAACACGTTAAAAAAAAATAAATAATTGATGGTACCTAAAATGTTAAAAAATAAAATTGCATTGGTAAAATTATAGCTGATGTTTGAAATTAGAATGACATGAAACTTGAGGGTGCTTAAAATAAAATTGGGGGTGCTTTAGCACCCCCGTAGTTGCGTCACTGCTGTATACGTGCAAAATTTTTCGACACAAAACTGAATAGAAAACGACTGTGAATTGACAGTGAAATCCGATCCGTAGAGTGTGAAAGTATATACTTTGTTCATCAGTTAAGAATACTTTTGAATTTTGCCGGTGAAGAAGACAAGTTTAATTATATACTGTAATCGGTAGGTATATTATATACTCAGTATAAGAGGAAGAAAAAAATTTGAATATAAATAATACGTTTAGTTTGAGTAACGTCCCAGTGTATATGATTAACCTTGTGTTGAAATTTCAAATAAAACCTAAAATTACCACTTTTATGGTGTCATATAAATATCAAAATATATAATTGATATGAACAATTTGGTAAAGATCACTTTAATGTGGAACCTACTATAAAATTCGTATTTAGTGTATACGTAAAAGGATCAATAACCGTTGAAATTTTTAACGGAAACGTGTTTTTCAACCATTTTTTTTTTTTTTAGTAGTTTTCCGTTACGTGTTAAAAACTATACTGGGAAAATTTAAAAATGATTTTTTTAAAATACCAACTAAATTAACTATATATAGATACCAAAAAAAAAAAAAAAAAAAAAATGGGTAGGAAAGTATCTATATACTTAAAAAACGTTTAGAGTACTTCTTCTGCACTAGAAATAATTGTGTATAGAATAAAAAAATGGACAAAAGGTACTTACACAATTATTGTAAACCCCATACATTATTCCCATATTTCCACGCTCCGTTCAGAATATATAACGTAAATATTTCATAAACACTAAGAAATAATATATAGGACGATGATTGCCCCTAAAGTGTTGATTTAACATTTTAAATACCTAAATATTTACACAAATAACATGTTTTTTTTTTTACTAGGTTATTTTATTAAAAAAAAAATATTTACAAAACATTTATGAGAACAAAACTGTATTCGTTTTTGAAGTTATATACGTGTTGTGTAGATTTTCAATGTATACTCTCAACGCACATATACTTATTTGTTGTTTCTTTTATAGTTTTATTTCAAATACATTTATGTATAGTAATATATTTTTATCGTGTGTAATAAAATTATATTTTTACTGGCGGGCCTAATAAATTTAAAAGACATATTAAAGTATAAACACGGACAATTGTTTTTCACTGTTAAACTATTTAACGAGTTGAGCTAAAAATATGAAGTCGTTAAAGACTATTATTATTATTATTAATTCGATTATATATAATATACCTACTTCAACAAAACGATAACTATATTGTATAAAAAAAAATATGTATTAAGTACAGCTTTCTTAAAATACTTGTAATTATATCGTACGATGAAAGTGTTATTCGGGCATTATATATAATATATAGAAGGCATTTTAGCATTTAGAACTCTCAAATTGAGCATGCGTTAGATTAATAGATTTTTTTTTTAAAGTATATGTACACGGTGCTAACCGTAATAAATTACGACTTGACAGGCTGACGAGAAATTTGGCAAAAACATTTTTTGGGTTGAGGTTAAACAATATTTGAGCAAAGTCAATGGAAAATAACCCTAATAGAATTATGAAAGCATATAATAATAATATGTACACATTGTATATATATACATATTAAATTATTATTATATTGTGCGGTCAAGATACCACAATCATTCACCGTGTTATATAATTACGTATTATGGTTATATGTGTATACGTATACCTAGGTATAATAAAGAAAGGGACGGGTCATGGCTATATATCGTTATACTGGGTGTGTGGTGTAGAAGGTTTTTTTTTTTTTGAGGGCGGGGGGAAGTTAGAAACACGACAATACACGGATTCTCGCTGCAATAATGCTACCTTTTGAGATTATATTCGAATTAATTTTGTTATTGTTTTAATTTCACTATATAATTGCGCATTTTTTTTAAAATGAAGTCAAATTATTTTAAAACAATAACTTGATAAACTGGAGAAACGCGGTAACTATTGAAAATAACGAAAAGAATTGGAATTTCTCGAAAAAAACTCTCAATAAATTACCATTATATAGATGTGCTGAAATGTCCCGTCGTATACTTAACTATAATAATCTATGACTGCATGGCTATAATAAATATGAATGTCGTGAATGAAATTGGACATATCATCCAAGGTTAACACCCCCATCCATCTATAACGAACTTTCAAAAATGCCCTTTAATATTATCCCTATAATCGTTTTAAACACAAATTATTATTAGTTAGAGACTTTCATTTGTACTTAAGAGAGACCGTTTAATAATAACACACGGTACACAATGAGACAAATCGATTAAAGTTGATACAATAATTTTTTTTCTCCCTTTCGATTATTTTTTCGTGTTATTAGTTAACATCGAACGAAGTTCATTTTTATTTTTTTTCTTCATCCGAGTATAAAACACATTTATTATTCTAATGCTGGGTTGCATAAACGATCTTTAAGCATTTACAGAACCATTAGCGGTTTTAACGGCTCGGTAAAAAAAATTGGGTTGCATAAACGTTCTTTAAATTTTTTTACACAGCCGCTAAATATTAGTTTTACGGTCCATTAGTTAATCACTCGATTTCGGCTCTGTAAATTTTAAAGACAGATTAAAAAGTGGTATCGTTGATCAGTTATCATTTTTATATTCTATATCATAATAAAATAAAAACACAGAATAACAACATAATATAAAGTTTATACACTTTTTATGCAACAAAACAATGATTTGCCGAGCCGTCAAATGTTTAAAAAGCCATTAGTTAGGTAATGATTTATTAAATATTTACAAAACGATTTTTATGCAACCCAGTATAAAAGTATATCAATTTTAAAATATTACAAATTGTTTAACAAAGATCACTATTCACATCAAGAGCGTATTTTTTTTTTGGAGGAGGTTAAGGAGGCTGTTTCCCCTTCATTAAAATGTCTGAAAAAAACATTGCACTATATTAATTAAATTCAATTAATTTTTTTAATTAGATATTTAAAAAATAAGAAAACATCTATTTTTCATAAGCCTGATAAGAATCTATTATCTAGATATGTTATTATGATCATAAGCTACTACCATAGTTATCTAATATAACATATTATGTTCTCGACTAATATTTAATAGGCAACTGTGATCCTCGTGTCATAGAACATTATACGATAAGAATTCGTTACATCAGCATTTGTTCTATTTATTTTTCTAGCTAGCATTATATTATAAAAAATGTGGCCACTTTAAATAGCAATTGTGTCATTGAAAAGTTAAATTTATAGATGAAATTCTATTACGAAATTTGAATAAAATAACATTTTCGAGAGGATCTCATCAGCTTTTTTAAATATATAGCCTGACAAAGATAATAATATATATTTACCAAAAAAAAAAAAATAATAATAATAATAATTAAAAAGACTGTAACTTGTTTATCATTATTAAAAAAAAGGCTACGAGATGCTTTCAAAAATATTTTTCAATCTCATTTTATATGTTTGGAAAGTAATAGGTGTTAAATCTTTAAAACCAACTTAAACTCCAAAATTAAATTTTTTAGTAGCTCCATTTTTTCTATACATTGTTTGTTAGAAAGGTTATATAAATACAAACTCCTGACAAAATGTATTACAAAACGATTTTGTTATAACGTTATAAGATTATTTATTTTAAGACTAAGAAGAGGCCACGCGCCTGAATTTTAAGGAGTTCTATGTAGAAAATTTGAATGTAAATAAAATACCTAATGTTTAAATACATTTTAAAGTCAAAACCACTCTTTTATTGTGATTTGTGGTGCAATCACGAAAAAATATGTTTACTCAAAACAAACAAAAATACATTTAAGATTTAGTTTTAGAACTATAACTATAATTATATCATTTGTAGATCATAATATTTCAAAGACAACATCATTGAGATTTTACATCTTTCTCAATATTAAATTTATTATCGCATCTATAAAAAAGACATTATTAATTTGTTTATACTACTGTAATTCTTTTTTTGCATATAACTCTTTAAAAAACCCTTTAATGACCTTTCTGTCTTCTACCATCCCTCATTGAATTAAAAATTCCACACCATGTTCAAATGTAGTTTCAAATGTAGTTTTATAACATGAATAAAACACCTAATTGTCTTATTAAATGCACTTATTTTAAACTGTTGTTCAAGAAATAATTTCCCAATATTTTTAAATTGTATTTTTTTTTTTATATATATTGTCTTGAACACGAATAAATCATATATCTAAAATATTTGAAAACCCATGTTTTCACAATGTTGTTCAAAAACTTATACCACAATTATGTATTCAAATGTACATTATTTTAAATATATTGTATTGATATTTGTATTATAATGCTATTTTTAGAAATTTGGTTAAAAACACATTTTCACCATATACTCGTATGTATATATTTCAATTGCTATTTGGATAGCTAGTATAAAATAATGTCAACATTTTGAAAATTAAATTTTACTTACAATCAAATGAAAACTAAAAATAATTGTGTCCCATCGTTAAATTCCTGACCATTCCAGAGAGGAAACCGGTTTTAAATTATTTTCTTCAACACCCCCACCCTGTCGGATACAATTCAAGAATAGTATAAGTTAAAGATCTTGATTTTTAAGTATTTGTACGTTTGTTTTTGGAAAGTTAACTTCAATCAGTTAAATTAGTTTTTAAATTTCACCCTCATGACGTACCTACAGTACAAACACAGTTATTTAATGTTGTAATAAAGGTTTGTATAAGTGGTATACAAATATACTTAAAAATTCAAGTCCGATACAATTTGGATGACATGTAGGGGGGGGGGAGGCTTGAAAAAATATTTATGGCCAACCGCCTTTATGGAATGATCAACTGTTAAATTCTAAAAACCTTACAAATGCTTATGGAAAAAGATCTGTATAACTCGTCCACAGTGTATTCGGACGATATAGAAAGGGAGAGCTTTACGCATATATTATCTATGTATGGAAAATGTAAAAAAATAATAATATAACCTTAAACTAATAAGTAATATTTATTGATGATAACAACTGCACGGTTATAGAGGTAGTGTATCTATACTTTATAACCTGTGCGGTTATAATAATTATTAATGAACGCAAACAAAACTATATTTTTTAAAATAAAAACACTTGACGATAATTAATTTATACGAGTATAGGTAGGTAGGTACATAATATTTTATTCGGCGAATCGTTATCTCGCTCGTATTTTATTTAAGTGGACTTTTTTTTTTTTTTTTTAGTGGTTTATACGACCTTATTAAATCGTGAATATGATTATTGCAACGTTTCTCGAGCTATAATATATAATATATGTATACTATATATATATATATATATATATACACGCATCAATGAGTCATGATTATTTAAATACGCGATTTGTATATATTATGTAAATATGTGTATGCGTATAGAGGTTTTAAACCAAAAAAAAAAAAAAACGAAATGAAATTTATTTTTCAAACTATGACGTAGGTATTATATAAAGAATATATTATTATTACGATGTTTGAAATGTGTATCACCTTTATACACAATATATAATATATAATATGTATACCTACCTATATTTACAGTTTATTTTCGTGAAAACCTGAACATTATAAAAGAAAAAAGTAGACTTAAAAGTTGTCTTTAAAAATAATTGTTATATATATATATATTATGTTATTATGTATTATTATATGTGTACAGGCCCGAGAAATACACTTATTTATAACCTATATATATATATATGATTAACGCACCGGATGCGTACAAAATAATAATAATAATAATAATAATAATGATAATAATGATATATCCTTATATATATATAACACATTAAGATACATACGATAATATAATATACCTGAAATGCTGGCGTGTTGCAGGAATAACTAGAGATTTATCCCTCGGAAAAGGATCGTTTCTATATTATATATTCTAACACCCTTGTTCGTTCGTATATAAGCGTTTACGCCACGTAATAAATTATAACGAAATATATGACTTTCTACACGGCCTGCAGATAGCAATATAGGGATAGCCCTCGGAGTCTAAAAAAAACTTAGGTATATATAGGTATAGCGAGGTATAATATTTGGCGGTTAATAAAAAATAATAATAATAATAATAATAAAAGGATCGGATTCGTTTTTTTCGGACACTTTAATATATTATATTTTCGTATAATACGATTAGTAGGTAATTCATTATAAATATATATATATATATATAGTTATCGGTACATATATTATATATAATGCGCTGGAGAGCAATGAACTATTATATATTAGGTACCTAAATACTATATTTTTGGCTACTCTTCAAACCGGCGGCGTCGACATAAAACGTATACGGTATACAGCACACAATATGTATTACACGCGGATTTTTAGCGAAAAATGCGTTTAATCAAACGTTTCGATCGGCAATCTGTATAATAATAATAATAATACGCGTATATCGTACTATATAGGTAGCTATATGAATTACCGGGCATCGCTCGTGAACATATACTAAATTCGCGGAGAGAACAGGAGTGTTTCGCGCATACGAATGACGAAAATTCGAGTCGCTCCGTTATCTTTGGCCATCTATCCAAAGTTTGACATAGTATACAGAGCGCATTAAATAACACACATCATGGCTTATCTGCAGTTATCAGTTCCGCATCGTGTTCTTCGAAATAGTCGGTACACGGCCGTTTTTATTATCACGCCGACGGCCGACGGCCGACGATCGAACACGTCGTAATCACTATACAAAATAACATCACGGTGTATAACATACCGATCAGTGCAGCGAGCACGTGATATTTTAGTGGTAGAGATGATGGTTGCGGTGAGGTAAAACGAAAATTGGTTTCTCTCCGCGAATTTAGTATGGCTTTACTCGGTTTGAAAGGGGTCAAGGTGTGAAATGTAAATATACTGCTGCAGGTATACCACAATACCAGGATATTTATTTTATGAAAATAGGTATAATATGAAATTTAAAGACTAGTGTTATGCCTATACCGGTTTTCACACATTATGTGGGCGTATCGATCATTTTTATTCGGGTTATGTTTGGAGTTTTGGTTTTTACGAATCGCGTGTAATACATCAGTTATTGGCGAGTTCAAAGCGACTATATTACAACGATTGAGAAAAATATCAATAAAGTTGGCCTCCCCCCCCCCCTCACATTGTCCAAACGACCTCGGACTAACGCCAATATTTTGCAAAATAATGTCGTTTGTCCAGGATCGATCCGACGAGATGGGAGGCTGCGTGAAGTTAACCCCCCCCCCCCCCCCGAGGCAATCAAATGCCGTTTTAGGGTACTAGGAGTGATTTGCAAATTCTGAAAACCAATTTGCAAATATTTGCAAAATAATGGCGTTGGTCCGGAATCGATCCGACAAGGTGGGGGAGGGGCCCCAACTTCAAGCACGTTTTATAACCAAATTCATATATTTTAATTTAAAGATTAATATTTAATTTATTATGCAATATAATAGGTACATTAATAAATTAATACCTAAAAAATAAACCTATACATAATTACATATTATTATTATTATTATTTATTATAGTCATCCATATATATCTAATACAATATAAATTTTAGATCCGAAATTCATTATACTGGTTTTGGTTATACACCTACTATATTTATTAAGATTACGGTTAATATAGGTTACAATCTATACAATTTATATGAGTCCCAACTTAAGGGATACATGTTTTTGGGATTCGTAGATAGGTATACTGGTTATACGGGTCATACCAAGTACCTACGAGTTACAATGAATATGGGTATAAAGCCTATAAGGTATTGTGTTTAATATAAATTATACCTCTACCACTTTTCCTTTCATTTCTTCATCTAATATCACTTCTACCTACACCATTCCTTGTACTAGTCATTCCTGACTACATGATTTTATACTCCTCACCAATATCCCTTGATTTCTCCCCTTTCCACCTCGTTTATTGCACACAACAAATATTGACATTCCTCCTCTTCAAAACGTCTGCTAACTCCCTGCTACTATCTGTCAATATTCCTACATTCCACACACCTATACTCTCACTTTGAGCTTCGAAAATTACGTTGAAGTTCGTTTAATTTAATAAATTAAGTTAAATATTATAATATGTTATAATAGTCTATTGGCTATTTCTGATTTTATTTTTATAATGACCATTAAAAACGTTTAATTTTATTATAAAAAAATATGTATAATTTAATAAAATATGTAAAGAGTTGATTAAACATTTAATTGTACAAATTCAAAACTATATATGTATCACATATTGTGATGTCAAACTTACATGTTTAATTCACTTGAATTACAAAAGTAGGTAGGTAGTTTAACATTTAAAAAAAAATGGTTATTTAACTCTCATCACAATATACTCGTATTTTTTAATCTTTTCCTTGCCACAGACGTATTATTACGTCCGACGAAAGCACACCGTTCTTACTGCTGACATAATATTACTTTGTCTGTATAATTAAATGAGCGGATTATCAGCTTGGTGATTTTACCAAAAATTTAACAAAAATAAACGAATTTAACGGTAAAAAAACCATTTATATATTGATTTCCACGGTAACGAGAGATATTTAAAATTTTAATATTGTTTTTATTTATTATAAAATAATATGATTCAAAATATAATTAATAAATATGCAAAAGGTACAGCGTTATAATAAGTGTTCTCTGTTTCTGTGGACATACGGTAAATTATTTTGGTACAAAAAAAAAGCAAAAATTTCAAATGATTTAACACAGCTGGGTAACATGAAAAAATCATTGTAACGGTGAAAGGGTTAAATAAAATAATATTAACAAAATTTATAACATTTTATTAAGAAGTAATTTAACGAATTCATTATTTGGCAATAACTTTTAACTTATCTCGGTTTCTTAATCCAATTAAGTAACTGTAACTTAACTTGGTTACTAAAACTATGCAGCTTAGGCAGCTTTATGTATAACGTACTGCATTGTTATCTTTATAACGCAGCAATTATGACGATATTTATTATATTTCATTACATTAATAAAAGAGAATCGTTAAAAAGAGTATAACCGAAGGTTTACGATTATTCATAGACATCTCTCACTAAATGCTATAGTCAGGTCTGACGTTATGGGTAGGCAGCATAAGCATTTTCCTGGGGCCTCGCGTTTTCAGGAATATCGCGTCCAACTCGAAAACAGTGTGAAAAATAAAATGAATGCACTTTACATTAAACAATTACATTATAATGTATAACTTTTAGAATATTTTGTTATCATTTAATTTTTTTTTTATCACATTTTAAATATGACAAAACATAGATTAAATATTCCATGGTATATTCATAGATTAATCATGGTTAATCTATATGGTTAATCATATTTAATTTATAGTTAAATTAACGCAACCCAAAATGGACACTAATAAAAATGCATACAGATCTGATAAAACTAAAATAAAGACGTTTAACATTCCAAACATTTTTTTTCAATATAACACTAAAATTTAAAAATCCACTACACATTTCTCACTATTAGTTGTAATTCACTTATTATTCATCTATCTATTGTAGTTCACCTCGTTTTACGGTATAATCAATAGAATAGGATAATATACATGTAAACAAAAATTAACCATATTAAGTACCTACCTAAATATTTTAATCACTTAATAGGTCACTAAATAAAAAAAATTATTCCATTATTGTACTTATTGCTATAGGAAACTATTTTTGGTATTTGGTAACAAATTTTAACATTTTAAATTAGTTTATGGTTCCTTATTCAGTTTTTGATCCGATCTTATTGAAGTCTTATATTACTTTTTCAGCACGTGTCATTTACAAATTTTAGATTCTGTGCGTAGCGAGGAAGCTGCTTATGGTTTTACAATGATGTGTATTTTTTTTTTTTTCTGTAAACACTTTTTCTACCAGAAGGAGTGCTCCGATCTTTACACATACGAAAAATACGATTTTATAAAATCGAGAATTTTAATCTCGTCGTAATTTCGAAAATAAAGACTTTATAATCTTGACATTTTTACCAAATATTTAATTTAGTAATATATTTACGTTGATTAAGTTTTTTGAAATTTTTTTGAAATTTTGGGCTATTTATAGACATTTTTAGTTTTCGAGGTTTTTAAGTCCTAAAAAGAGTAATTTTCGGTTTTAAGTTCTGAAAATTTTATACAGCGTTAAATATACGTTACTCTAACTAAATTCAAAAAATCTTAA
>JAIPRL010009775.1:0-16838 GCA_025469235.1 Pemphigus obesinymphae
AATTTTTCTCAATCTCCTACTTCTGCTTCCACTTCCTCTTCTATTGCTACTGTTCAAGAGATAAATTCAAGTATAACAAAACAAATGAAAATGACACAATTTACTCTCAATAAAAGTTCAAAAATCATTAAATTTTATTTTGTTTAATTTTTAACGTTAAAAAATTTTTTTATTATTGTATAATTACATATATACAATAATAAATTGACGATTTAATCGATTTACAGAATTCTATATACCTACCTAAATATAATACATCAATTATCCTAAAATTCAATTAATTAATTGATTACCCAATAAAATTATGATTAATCGATTATTTCAAATGAACAAAAATAATCGATTAATCGAGTATTATATTAATCGATTAATCGATTTATCGAGTATTCGATTATTTTTGTTCATTTGAAATAATCGATTAATCGATTATTCGAATACTCGATTATTTATTCGATTAATAATCGTCGACTTGCCCAGAGAATTTTGAATAATCGATTAATTCGGGTTAAAATAAAAAATAATCGATTATTTAAAAAAATAATAATCTCCCAGCCCTAAGCTGGACTGACACAATAAATATGTCTGACATTATTTCTAGTCTACAGCTAATTATCCATATATATTATATATTATCAATAATGCAACAATCAATCGTGTATTACTCCACCCATGAATGGAATGTGTCACAACCTTTGTACTGTTTCAATAGAGGTATAATATGTTTATAACTTATAGTGTGTGTTATATTAACTATACTAATACTATTGAGTGTCTTGTTTAATATCAACAATAATATAGCAGCTACAATAGAGACTGAAAAAAATACTCTACAAGGAAATTCAAGCATTAGCTTTTGTTCCATTGGAAGATAATATAAAAGCATTTTATGAACTTCTAGAATATTTTCCAGACAATATTATGCCGATAGTTGATTATTTCGAGGACAACTTTATAGGTAGATCCATACAACGTATAAGAAGGAAATCGAAATTTGAACCAAAATTATGGAACCTATATGATAATGTAATACGTGGATTAGCGCGTACCAATAATGGAATAGAAGGGTGGCACAATGAATTGCAAAATCAAGTTGGCGGTCATCGTGTGTCAATTTGGAAGATGTTCAAAGGATTACAAAGGAAAACAGGACTGACGAAACTAAAAATTGCTCATATTGAGGAGAGTAAGAAAGATAAACAAAAATCAAAATGGAAAAAAGTAATAAATTCTATAAAAGAAAAAGTAGAAAATTATTCACCTGATAATATAATAAGTTATTAAGTACCTAATTTAATTTCTTCTAATTTTACAGTTTAATAAGAAACAAGAAAAACCGAAAAAGAACAAATCCGAATCACGAAAGAAAATTTATTTTAAGTAAAATATTAGTATTAAAACCGGGCATAAGTGTTTTAGTATATAATATCAACTTTCAGTAATTTTAAATAATACTTATTCGTATTTAATTATTTAAATTTTTAAATTTATTAATTTTTTTTATCATACGTATCATTTATATATACTATATTAAATGGCGAATAAGCATATTCATTACATACATACATATATATATATATATTGTTATTTTTAATAATATATAATTTATATATACTGAATTTTGCCAAAATGTCCTAGAACCACAAAAATATCACTTGAAGACCATCCGTTATTGACTTTTAAATATTTAAAAAACTTAATATTGAATTTTTTTACATTACCTGGTTCAAATGTAACAGTTGAACGAGTGTTTTCATTAATGAATAGTACATGGACAAAATATCAAAAAATATTAGACTACTGTAAAGGCTTCATTAATAATTAGGACAAATTTTGACGGCATGTATTGTGGCCAATTAAAAAAAAAAACATTTCATTAAAACATTGTAAAAAGTACATAGGTCAGCCAAATATAAAACAACTCGGAATACTCTGCCGATTGACGACTCGTCGGACACGGATTAAAAATGTTATATTTTATTATTTATACTTAAGTATTGTACTCGTGTAATAAATTATTTTATACAATAAATAATAATATAGTATAATATAAATTAAAAACAATTAAAGTGTTTATATTAATTTATACCTACTCTGTATGATAATAGTGTAGGCCGTAATATGTTAAAACTGGTAGTTAGCCGTGGATTAGAAGTAGTAAGACTTTTCTCACAGAAATTTAAACAAAATATCTGTCCCGGTTTAAATCAAATAAAATATGGTATCCTACCCTACTCCTCCCTACATGGCCTTTTTTTATATATTCATTTTTTTTTTTTTTAATACAGTTATTTAAAAAGATTAAAATTAAATAGATTTTTCATAGTTCATAATACGCGAAAAATGTATATATCAAAAATCGGCTGAGCAAAAAAAGACGCTAAACTATTTTGTTATCTATAATTTATTTTTATTTCATCTTTCAATAATATTCTCAAGTTGATAAAATGAATAATGTGTAAACATGTATTATTAATCGATATATTGATACATGACATTTTCTATCCATATTTAAAAAGCTATGTAAATTTATGAGTTCAAAATACTCTTACAACCTCTCCAGAAATCCAAAGAATATATGTGCATAATTTGGTGTCGATTGGTCAGAAACTGGAATTACATAAGCATCATAATTTTAGGTCACTTGATTGTATGTAATAGAATAAAATAAATAATTGTATTCACTTTGATATTTAATTTTTTTTTAATTTTTAGGTGTTGTTTTTCTATAAACGCATAGAAACAACAAAAATAACAAATAATTTCGTTTGAGCAAATTATATACAACGTACATATTTAGTTTATTATTTTATTTTGTAAATTATAAAATTGAAATTTTTTTAAAACTTATTTTAAAATGACCAGTCGCGCTCAATGTTCACCGAGGAAAATAAAAAGAATTAAAAAAGATGCAGAAAACCAGAATAAAGAAAACAAAGATTCGGAAAATCAAAGAGATTTGGTGTATAACTTTTATCGGCTTATTATCCATCCTATGATTTTAAGATTACCAAGTCAAAAAGGTACTACATAGACATTTTATTTACGAATGATAATGTTTTAAATAAAAATTTACACTTTATTTTAGACAAACTTAATTACTCACAGTGGTTAACTAAATTAGATGCCTGCGACAATGAAGATTATAAAATGCCCCTTATAAAAATGTTGTTTATATCGTTGAAAAATAATCGTACTTTTAAATTATACGCAGAGCCTCCGGTAGACGATTTAACTGAATTAAATTTGGATCTTGGTGATTCTACGGTACAATTCTCAAATTTTTTAGTTTAAGAAATCGGTATAATTAAGATTATTCTATTTAGATGGATATGCTTAGAAAGGCACAAGAGAATACAAATGAGTATTATATTCTCGAGAACGAGAGTTTACCACAAGAAATTCAACATAAACGTACTGCGGCTGTGGCTACTGATATGTGTTCTTACATAGCAACTAAAACCTCAAGATACCTAGTACAATCTTTTTATTCAAGATCTGATTTTCCAATAAATACGTGGCATAATCCAGTATTTATTTCTGTACCAAAAAATTTGGACCATAATCAGTGGGAACTATATTTAAATCGATTTGATCTTGTATGCGAGTACGTTTTTATTTGGTGTTTTAGATCAATATGTTGAATACATAAATAATTAAATTTTCGCAGTGAAGTTCGCGCTGATGAAGAAGTACATGCAAATACGTAATTACATTTTTTCATTATTTAATATTTATATTATATTAATGATTATTAAATTTAGATGTGAGAGTATTATGAATTTGGACCAAGTACAGAAAGAATTAAACCCCTCCTGTATTTTTCGTTGGCATCCCCACAGTATACTGTATAATATTGATAGGCCAAAAAGATCGGCAGGTTATTTGGATATTGATCAGTAAGTTATTTGCATATACAATACACATATACACTATTTTCATTTTGGTAAATATGTTAAAATTTCTTATAGAGATATATTAACTCAACCGATCTATCAACAACAAATCGATGAATCTGCATTTACTATTGTTCATCAAAAAACATTCCCGGGCTATAAAATGCTAAACCCTAGAATTTATTCTACGATTCTAATGCCAAACACAAAATTTGTTTTTAATATGACAGGTGTACAAATTACTTATAACAATGTATCACGCATTTCGTCCATTATACAGGAGCCCAAGGCAGAGTTGCCAGAAAAATGCAAAACAAAGTACGAAAAACTACCGTCAATAATCTGCTCTGTAGACTGCGATGAAACGAAATTAATTTGGAATAGACCTGCTAATTCATATGCCACAAAAACAACTCAAAATGAAAACAATTATCACAAACCATCGATTACTTTGAATTCAACTGAATGTCAACAAATAAATACAGTTATAACCAAAAATAATTGTAAATCAAATAAATTGAATAAATCGAATGGATATGATAGAAAACACTTTGCCAACTCTAAATGTGAAAATAAAAGTTCAGGATCTGGATGTAATTCAAAATCAAGAAAAACCGGTAAGTCAAGAATGTCATCAAATAAACAAAATTCATGTCATCCTATTAATCGAAGTAAACATTTTACAAATAATCAATCAAATGTACAAAATGGAAAACAATTTAACGTATCAAATTCAAATAAATTTCCAAAAAATGAAACTATGGATTACGATTGTACTATGTGTACTAATAAAATATCATCAGTTCGATATTCGGCACCAAAATACTCTAATACGTGTAAAAGCATGTCTATTAAACCAAAAATGCAAAATGTACAGTTCAACAATCGCAGTTCTAGACAAAGTCAATTTGAAAAATGTAAAGAACAACAATTTTCTAATAATTTAGTAAAATTACAAAAAGATAAATGTGAAAATATAAACATTAATCACAGTGCCAGAAGGAATAATTCAACAATACAACCGAAGTCGAAACAAAGAAGTATCTCAGTACCTTGTGATTATAATAGAAATAATCAAAACGATAAAAAAATCAAACAGTGCCCCACAAATCAAAATGATTCATATTCAAAGTTTAAACACAATAATACTACTATATATTTTAATGAAAGTATTAATAAATCTTCATTATCAGCAATGAATAAATGTTCAGATAGAGATGAAGAAATCTCCAAATCTAGATATGATGAAAATTGGGATCCAGAAATCGATGATTATTCTGAGTTTGAAAATAGGAATTATGGTAATGGTAGTGAATCAAGTTATTACGAGGGAAACAATCATTCAATACAACATGGAACATCTTTGAACAATTTTTCATCGAATCGAAATACTTTATCATCAAATGAAAGTTGTAACAGTAGCTGGTCTACTGGAACCAGTAGGGTAAATGGATTATCATCACACCCAACATATAGTAATAGTTCCGATTCTTTAACCACATTAACTTCGGATTTAAGTTCTATTGAAACTTATCCAAGTCTTGGATTTGATTCTTCTAGTTCAACTAGATCTCCAAAATTTTGCGTTAGTTTTAACTCTGTGACTGATTACAGTAAAGACGGAGACCAAATTAATAGAGATTACAGTATTACAGAAGACTTATCTGAGTCTTTTAATAGTAACGATTACACAAATACAGGAATTAAATGTCCGTTTAATAACATGCAAAAAGATATTTCAAATATTAATAAGTCATGGTCTGAAGAATATCAGAATGATATCAGTATGCCGAATGTTAATAACAATTGGGAAGACAATTATGATTTAACATATAACAATATTGAAGATACAAGTTTTCCACAGATGAGTTATGTAAATTCGTGTTCAAGTACTACTTCGTTTATAAATGGAAGTCAAGATATAGAAAATATGATTATGCCAAACATAAGCTATGAAACATCGTGTTCAGAGGGTAACACGTCAGTAGATGACTATACTGACTTCTAAATCACAGAAAATATGAAATATATATATATAGTTTAATAAATGTATGTCAACATTTTGGTAGAAAATATTTTAAATAAATTGTTTTTATTTCAATAAAATTATTTTGAAACCAATGATATTAATATTAATTGTACTTTTAAGTTCAAAATATAGATACACGTAGTGAATCCATATAATATGCCAATTTTTACCGGAGAATATTTTGTTATGAAAAATCGGCTTATATAAATATTTAGTACAAAACACAGTAATATTACTTGAAATTTGAAAATAATATAAATACATTGTTACAATAAATAACAATCCTTAGCAAACTTTGATTTTCCTTAAAAAGAAACTATACTTTTCCGAATAATTTTGTGAATGTTAAACTTAGAAATTTTCTCTCATTTGGTCTGTTCCACAAGTTTGATTTAAAATCTGTTAAGAGGACGCCACACACACAATTTTTAAGGGGTTTTGTATAGGCCATTTTAAATAAATTTTATGAAAAATTAAAATCAAACAAATTAAAAATATTTAAAAATAGACTTGTGTTAGAACCATTTTTAATTTTCGTGTATTGTTTAAAAAACATGTTTACGCATTTTTCATTTTTATTAACTTCCAAACATGTTAGAAATATAAAAAAATGACAAATCATAGTCAATAACATTATCTGATGAAGCCGATTTTTGAGTTATTTATATTTACACGTTTTATGAGCTGTTAAAATAAATTTAAATTAAAATTTTTTTAACCGTTTATAAAACGTGTAAAAATGCATATATTAAGAATCGACTCTTTATAATCAGCCTTTATAATTTATCCAAAAAGTACAACGTCATAATATAGAAAAAATATTTATATAAACATTAAACAGTATGATTATAATATTAAAAATTAATTATAATATTCATAACTCATAAAATGTAATCATTAATCATAAAAATAAAGTATAAGTTTGTGAACCAAATATGTGAAAATAATCAATTATAATATATTTTATAAAAATATAGTAATTATAAATATTTATAAATATAAATCTCACCGTCCGATACGATATCGGATATTCTCGATGCATTAACGATAATATTTGTTATAAATGTGTTACAGAATCAATCTATTGATAAACATTCGATAGTGGTCATTTCGCTATCTTAACGAATCGAAAGTTTTCGATAACAGGTCTTATCGAGTTACAGAATATAGCTAAAGGAGAGAACGACTGGAAAATTTCGTCCGTCGTTGCGCATCGGTGGACACCGCCTCATACCACGCCATAATCAATCATGACTGTCGGTGTAGAACACCGAGCGGCGCCGTCGTGTACACAGAGTGATAGTTGATAGTATATTTACATTTTTGTATGCCGTGCCGTTTAATTTACAATGTATGTGCGTGCTGTATATATGTCGTCGAGTAGCAGATCTCTAAAACGATCCTCGCTGAACTCGCGACCGTCACTATCGATGCGCGAATCCCCTGTCGTTTACACCGTTATATTTTATATTATCGTTTTATTGATCTTTTACCTAATAAATATTTTAATAAGTTCTTAAAACAAAATTTACTTTAATATTACAAAAATAGATGATTTCATTTATAAATTTAAACTTTATGTATGATTTATAATTCAAGGAGACACCAGGTTGAGATACATAATATAGTGAATATTGACAAATATAATGTGAAACACAATGTATAGTGTATATCAGGATTCGAATTACTGGGCGCAAAGGGACAGAGCTCCTCTAATATTTTGAAATATTTTGACAGCTCCCCCACTAATTATATTTTACAGTATACAAATGATATAGTTTGGGGGGACGCTCATTTTTAAAAGCCTGATATCACCCTTTCTTGTTTTTTTCTAGTTCAACCACTGGTGTATAATATACTATTTTATTAAACTAGTAAAATTCCTTAAAATATGCACCGAGTTCTACATAATTTAACAAACTCACCAATCAGTACGGGAGCAGATGCGGTTGCCTATCAAATCAACAATAAAATGCACTGTAGTTTTTGACAATCGAAATCTATCGAAGAATTTGTCAATTCTTGGCCAAATAAAATGATCTGTCCAAGGTCTAAAGATTTTTTGTTTTCTAGAAAAAGCAATCATTATAGCCAAGTTATTAAATTCATTATCTTCGAAATCAGAATCAGAATCATAGTCAAAATCCATTATGTCCATAAAAAGAATAAAATAATGGTACTTACTAGAAAAATAAATTAAATAAAACATCAAAGAAGTGGTGCCATAGTATTAAATGTTTTCACACGGACCACAATACGAACCACATAAACCTAAATAGCGCACTGCTCAAGCGTCAATCCTACACTCGTGTAGCGAGGTCTGACATATTGCCACACCCCGAATACTCTTTTAAATTAATATACTTATCACGGAGAAACGTGACAGCCATATTGCTATTTAGCAATAAATTTTACCACATAATCAATGTTGTATAAAGTAAAATATACATGATATTATTATATATTTGATCGGCCCTCAAATAATAGTCATTATAGAATAAAGAGAAGTCAAAGAAAAATCTATATGTATATATTATATATAATATAATATCAAAAAATAATTTTTCAAATGTATTTAAATAGGACGGGGGCGAGTGTATCGTATATTCGTGAGTTCCATCCACTCAACTTGTGTCGCAACGCGCTCTCGTCAGCGTGTGCTCTCTCTCGTTTCGCAACCGTTATCGTAACTATAGAACATTAAAGAAATATCATTCAAGGTGATAACAGTTTGTTTACGAAAAACCGAAGATCCACCTTGAAGTTATCATCGAACATAAAACCGAGGACCCACCTGAAGTTAGTAAAGTTAATTTGCTACATATTATATATTAATTAAAGCATCTTCAAGTCACTGATTACGGCGATTACAATATAATATCTGTTATCAAAATTTGTCAACAGCTGTTATTTTCAACATCCAAGGTCACTCATTTACAAAGAAACATAGGCAATGACATAGCCCTGTCATAACGTGTAACGTAACTGATAACAATTGCTAAATGGAAAGATGGTCGAATGTTTTTTGTTTACATTTAAGTGTTTCTTTTCTGATTTAATCTATTTTGTGATCAAGGGCGTTATTTTTATAATATTCCGAAATACTCATTATGAACGGGTAAACAGTTTTAATTAATTAGTCGTATTTACTGAATGGACGTATGTTTCTCTCCGACCTCTGTTATCTGCAATTATTACTTATACGAACTATTTACGATTGTTTTGTATTCTCTACGAATTGTGGCATTATGTCTACAGAATGTGAAAAATGTCACGAACACCTTACTCACTTAGAAGATGTGTTTCAATACAGCTTTTGCAACAATCAAATTCATTATTACTGCAATGGAATTTCTAAAACAAACTTTTGAAAAATGTCAAAAAATACAAAAGCGCATATTATGTGTACCTATTACTTGTTAAAATAAAAAAAAATACTAAAATCACCATCAAACCAAAAAATAAACTAGAGAAAAAAATTGAAAACTCATAAAGTCAATAAGTTTTATGAGTGAAAAATTTGATACGTTTGAAATAAAATTTGAATTAATGTTTAAAGAAATAAAATTAATTAAAAAAGAGAATGAACAAATCAAATTAGAAAATGAAAGACTCACCAAAGATATAAACAAAGACAAAAAATAAACACTAATGTTATCATTATCGAAGCCAGAAGAATATTTACAGAAAAATCTAAATCTATAAGATAATAAATTATCGCCAAGCTAGAAAATAAGGAAATGAATAGATAATTAATTTGTAATTCAAAAATGACTAGACTGAACGCTAATATGTTGGTAGAAAACTGACCTGCCGAAAACAAAATATTTATAAATAAACACCTCACTAAGAAAAACGAATTCTTTTCTCTAAATCAAGAGCAACAGCCAAAGAAAAAAACTACAAATTCATATGGATAACCAATGCTGAAATTCTAATGAGGAAAGACGAAAGTTCAAAGATTTAATTAATGATTAAACCACCAACTTTATTTTTAAAACCAATAAATGAGTAACATTACAACGATAAACAATATAACAGATAATGAAATAACACAGCTTTAAATATCCTACATGTAAACATTAGAAGTATTTGAAATCACTTACCCGAACTCGAATGTCGTAACGATGCACTTGATAACAACAATCACGCAATAATAACTTCGAAATCATGGCTGGGTAACAACTTTAATTCCAATTATCTACCATTTAAAGGTTATCAAATTAAATCCACAAACAACAACGTACGAAAAAGTGGCGCTATACTAGTTTTTATTAAACTCGATATATACAGGATTTAACATAATTGATGCAAATTGCATTCTAACTATAATAAAATACAATAACTCTAATTATGGAATCTTATCCATTTACAGATTCCCAAGTGCAGTGGTTAAAGTGGAAAATAATTGCAGGGGGGACTATAGCTAATACAAAAAAATGCGTCCCCTGAACCAGTTCCGTAACCAAAGAAAGGGTACATGTCACTCCCACTGGTTTTTTAAAATATTCATATAAATTTAACTTATAATCCATGTTATTGTTGACCTAATTTTAAAAAATATGCCTATTATTATGTATAATGTACATACTCTGTGGTGTAACTCTAAAATGTGCATATTAATTACCTACCTATATTCCGGGCCAAGGAGAGAATGTCTGGAGAACAAAGAAAATCGAAATAGGTTTTTTTATAATATAGATCTTACAAACAATTTATAACTAAAAACCATTTTTTAAACTTTTTTTATTTAATTTTTGAATATTATGTACAAAACAACAAATTCAGTCTGAACTTTTAATTAAACATTTAAAAATATAAAACATTATAGGAAAAATAAAATCAAATTCAGTCTTAATAAAATACACCTTAACACCTAATATTTGATTTATGTAGATAAAATATTATATAATATAATGTGTCATTTTAAAATATACTTAAATTATATGAATAATAAAAAAAATCAATTTCCACAACAAATTCAGTCTCAACTTTTAAATAAACATTTAAATCTATCCTTGGTAATATATTGTAGTATTATTGTCTTATTAATGATTTTCATTAAAATATAGAATCTATTAGTACTATACTGTGGTATTCATAATATATAATAATATAAGCAGAGGTGTAAAGTATTTGAGTAAAAGTATTTGAATATTGGTATTCAAATACTTTTATACTTATGTTAAATCACATTATTAAAAATCAAAATGTCACTTCTCGCATATTGTACACGAAAAAACAATATATATTTTAAAACCAGATGAGCTATATGATTTATTTCATAGATCAAAGTTTAAAATCATGATATGATTATAAATTTTGAGAACTAAAATATTATTAACAAAAAAGAGAACAAAAATAACCGACAAGCATTTTGAACAAATTATGTTTTTGAAATGTAATATCCATTTGGCCATATAATATTATAAATAATATATTTCAAAAACATAATTTGTTCAAAATATGTTGGTAAATATTATGTATAATATATTAATATATTATATATATATAAAATATATTATATATTAATAAAATTATGAACAAATTATTTATTATTTTTTTTATAAGTAGGTATTTGAAAATTATTTCAAATACTTTTTTATACGTAAAACTTGACTGTAAAACCATTTAGGTATGAATCTGATAATATAAAGGAATTAACTAAAGGTCTTTTTTTTATTTTGGTGTTAAGTTACTTGTAAAATTATTTATATATACATAACTAAAGGTCCCTAATTCACGTGAATTTAATTTCAAGTAATTACTTAAAATTAAAATTATTTACATGCATTTTAATTTCACGCTCTCCTGTCACACACCGCCGTAACACTCTACCGTCACATGGAAACGTTACACGTTCCCGTTACGCTTTTCTGTCACAAGTCGCTTAAGGAATTTATTCGTAGTTCCGTAGCTACTCAGTACACGAGAGAATGAGAACGAGAAAAAATCATACAGCGGCAAATGATGAATGTATCACATTTATCAGCACGTGGGTTTTTCTAGTGTACCTACCTACCTACCCTATTTGTACATACTACATACTACATAGTAACATAGTATATACTATTATATTACTTGTATATAATTTATATATGTAAGTATTATATAATGAAATATTTTATTTACAGATGAAAAAAATATCCGTGATTTAATTTCACGTGATCACGAGAAATAAATTCCCGTGAAAATTCTTATTTCACGTGATTAATTAAAAATCCCGTACAAACCCAAGACCTCTAGAATTAACCATACCAATATTTCAATCTAATCCATATAACACTACCTCTGTAACAAGCCAAATGACGATAGGATATGTAACTGGATATCTAGCTAAATGTAATAATGTAATAATGTATAATAAATATAATATAATAAACCGATGTCGTATTTGTAAATATAAATAAATGAATATAGGTCAAATCCATTAATTCAGCAAAGAGCGTATACAAATAAATGTTTGACTGACCCTACAGATAAAATTATAGGACAGAAGTTGAATTTTATTTTAGAAGTAAATACAGATGTAAATGATTTTAATTGTCCTATACATCATTTAAAAGAAATTATTAAAACGGAATTCATTAATCCTTTTTTATTTACATTTTGTAAAAATATCAATAAAGTTATAAAAGGTTTAGATAAACAACTAATAAGAAATGACACAATAATAAAAAAAAAATAGCACGAGAGTATTATTTTAAGCATAAGGGTAATAAATTTAAAAAAATAAAATATTATGTGTACCTATACCATTTCTTTCCATTTCTATTTTATTTTATGTTATTAACACTATTTTTTTTTTTTTGTTTTCCGCTTTACAACCGACGGTATCAAGGGAAATGTTTAGCAGTAAGACTACCATCGATTATTTATTATACTGCGTATTCAGAAACTTTAATGCTTTCGCTACGCCATCGACCTCGCGGCAGTTGGGTAGACCTGCAAATAAAACCGATGGAACGGCTATCCGAACCGTTGTCAGGCTAGTACTGGTTACGTCATCCCCTAGGCTATCTCTATACCCAAGTACGCAATTTTGTTTTCCCCGCGAATATCCGAGATGGGAAAACTCACCTACATTCTTTTTAAAACTCCAAATATATAAACCTAACCTAACCTCAATTAGTTGACTTCTACGACAGGCATGAAGAAATCGTGGAGGTATTTTTAGCCCCCTCCATAGGAAGAATCCACAACAACCATTGAAGGTCAGTGGAGGCTTTTGTAACATACTTTGCAGCATGACAAAGTAAAATATAGGTATGATCATGGCAAAATAGATGGGTATGTCAGCAACATTGTGATACGCACATCTCTGTGAAGTATCCCTACTTTTTACCGTGTATTAAGTTCTCCGTCTCTCATTGGTTACAATAGGAATTATGTCGAGCATGCATTTCCAAGCTGTCACTACAAAATTTAATGAAAAACGGAGAACCTAATATATGGGAAAAAGTGGGAATGCGCATATCGGACTAAAATTCGTATTGTTGCTGACATACCTATATATTTTGTCATGGGTATGATAACAACTTATTGATACGCATACTTGTACCACCACTCCTTATTCATCTTATAAATTGGTGGGAGTATTCCGCCTATTTTCATTGGTTGTTGGCAATAATAGTGATAATAATATCAGTTACATACATAATAAAAATAAAAATTTATAGAATATAATATTGCATTATCCGACAGCCAATTTTTGTTAAAGGTTAACAACTTTAAAAATTATAACAAAAATGTCTTATTTTATAAATTTGTTTTTTTCGACTTTCTTCTTTGTTTCTATTTTGTCTATTCGCAATAATTTGTTTATTTAAACTATTCAATCTAATAAAAGTTCTTGTTCTCACCAAGCATTCAATAACATCTTGCAGAATGTTCAATTTTTGGAGTCAATATGTTTATCATTGTCTTCATTATACCTTTATTTTTATTGATATTGTTACCATTTAATGTTGTAAATTCAGTTTCTAGTTGTTTTATAATCATTATTAAATTGTTTGATGGTAATTTCAAATCACCTCTTGATTTAAAAGTAGTCCAGCAATCTTTATGATCACCATCATCTGTTTGTTTAAGTAATTCTGGATATTTACTAGTAAACCAATTAGAAATATATCCAGCAACATATTAGCACAATTTTCTTCAATATCTGTGAAGGCTTATTGACTTCTTTCTAAAACATAAGAATTAACATTTATTAGGTAAATTGTATTATTTATTAATTATATTGAAAACGTTTTTGATTACATATTGTAGTAAGTAAGTCGTTTAATTATTTAATTACTTTAATAGTATGTATAACCATAATGTTTTATTTACTTCAAATTATTTTAGAAGATCAAAACACTGTTGGCCAATTGTTGTAGATGGAACAATATTTAACTCGACACTGGCCATCTAGCTGGGATCGTCTATTTCGAATATATTACTATTCAATATTTGTCCAGTTAAACATTCGCTTTCATTTAACAGGCTGTTTTTAATATCAACTTATGAGTTTGTATTTTCACTAAAAACAAAATCTGAGTGCTTTATCAAAATGAACCACCTCAGACTAAAATATTTTTATAAATATGAATATATTTTTAACTTAAACTAATTAATGTGTAATTATATAGTATGTATAATTTAATTCTGTTAATAGATTGAAACTACATTTGCCAGTACTTGAAATCGAGAACAGTTATTATTATTATTACTAGTTGTACCAGTCATTCCTTTCAAGTAACTAAATAAGTTTTCAATGACATCTTGATTTAGTCTCCTAGTAATAATGTATTGTAAACTATGATCTAATTTTAAGTCTTGCAGTAAGTTTTTTAATGATTTATTGCATACTGATATTCCTGAATAAAAAAAAATTATGTAAATATAAAGTATTAACCTTTTTGGAAAGGAAGCATTGTCTTTTTTCCAAATACACACATGTCCTGAATAAAGCTTGTCATTTCATCAAACAACTGATTTTGTTCTTTCTAATTTAATCCATAACTTGGAATGCCAATATCAAATTTATGTTGTGTATTGAAAAGATCGAACCAATTATTAAATAATGAAATCATTTCAGAGGCCTAGTTTTAGGTGAATTAAAATACATCAGTTTTATTATCTATTGATTATAAATTTAAAATATATATACATCTTTCCAATTAAATATATTAATATAATTATTTTCCCCACAATAGGCAATAGCTTTAGCAACAGAGTGTGAAAATCACCAATCACTTGCTCATTTTTTTTTTGTCATAGCATAATCTACTATATACATATGTCTCATCAAAACAAATTATAGTGAGCTTTTCTATATTTGTCATAAGGACTCCTTGAAGGGCAAATAACATAAAATTGAGTAAAACATAAAATGATAGTATATTATTATTTACCTTTAGCTTTCATAAGAGTTAGTACACTTTCAAGAATTCCAGGTTCAACTTTAAAAGTAGAAGCCCATCTTCTTAATGTAGATAAACCTTAAATTGCATTGTATAAAATCCCAAATGTTTATTATATGTTTATAAATTTTATAATTGATGGGGGGCAGACTTATTTGTCAATTTGTGTATATTTATATTTTTTTATGATAATTTGTACAATAGAATAATAACACTTTTAATTTGTAAAACAGAAAATATTTGTTAAATTATTTTGTTTAGCACTCAAGAAATATAAATCTGTTCCCATTTAATAAATTTTGTGAAAACTGACCTGGCAATGGATACTGTCTTTTATTTCTTAAATACCGATATGCTTTTGATGATATACTATGTAAAGTAATTGCTGAGGATATATCCTCAGGTAAAAATTTATAAATTTCATTACAAGGATGAATGATTTGTTTAATTTGGGTCGGATTAAATAATTTTAATAGAGATTTATTAAAAGGGGCTTCAAATCTTTGATTTTCCAAATTTCCAAACTGTTTATAGTAGTCAATTTCAACATTTTTAAGCCATTTTTAGCCATAAGTTCTTCTTTCTTTGTTTTACACTTTTCAAAATCATTGTTCAATCTAAAAATAGTGTATTGTATTATAAATAATTAATAATTGTAAATTAAATATTTATGGTAATAGTTTTTAATGGTAAACAACATAATAGAAAAATTTAATATATAGATAGGTATATATAAATATGAAAAAATGAACATAACATATAAAGTAATTTTAAAGATTTAATAGTAAACAATATTTATATTCATAATTTCTTTTAAAGCTCGTTGTATTTGTTCTAACCATAAAGCCCTCATACCATTATTTTTAGGGACCCTATGTATATGAACTTTTAGGTTTTTAGACAGTCCTTTGTGTTTACTGCCACTGAAGCAACCATCAAAAACGCAAACCGGCATGTTTAATTCAAACGCACAAATAACATAATAATAAAATACAAACAAAATAATGGTAGAAATTAAAAACAATTGTAAGTAAATAAGAATATAACGTGTTACAGAAAATAGAAATACAATGCTATTGGTGTTTTTACAATAATTAAATAATAAGAATTAGACAACTTTAGAATTTATAATTGATGAATAGGACATACAAAATGACTTAAATCAGAATTAATTTCAAATAATAAATTTAATTTTTGGCCTATTAGTTTTTGGAAACAAATTTTTGGTAAAATTGAACAAAATATATTGAGCATATTTTGGTAATACTCTTGGTAGATGTATTGAATTTTAAAGCAATGATAAGTCGTTGCATTTAATAAAACGATTCTGAGCGTAGCTTCGGTGTAGTATACATAACTCTTAATACTTTATTGTTTAGGCTCGGTAAAAAAAAAAAATATAATATAGATAATATAATATACAATGATTGTAATCGTTACCCGGGAAACTCGAATAAACAAATTACAATAACAATTTACATCTAAAATGCCAATTTCAACCCCTTAAAA
>JAIPRL010009776.1:0-16835 GCA_025469235.1 Pemphigus obesinymphae
TGCATTTATATGCAAAATAAAATTACAAATCTAGCTTTGTCTTGGCATAAAACGTATTTGTTTTTTACTCTGCTATTTTTTTGATTGTGTAAAACAAATATGCAAATGCTACAAGTCCTCTGCCCTACTTATTACAGTAGGTACACACTTTGCATTTCGTATTAAATAAAGTATGATACACACATCATTTTAGGCTCTGATTCTACCTCCTATACTATACTAATTTCTCATTTCGTCTTCTCTTATAATCACTCCACTTATCCACCTTGTTATTGAGAATTATCTTATTTATATTTTTTTTCAACATTATAACTTGTTATTTTGTTATTGTAATTTGTATTGTAAGAAAAAAAAAATCCGTACAATATTATAATGTAGATAATAATTTATTTGAGTGTTTATTTTTTTTTTTTGTGTTAAAATTATCAGTTTTCTTTTTTTATTAAATGCGATATGAAGTTGTTAAAAATACTCAAAATATGTCCAGCATCTCGGTATGCATTATTTTATTATATTCATTTTATGCTGATATGTTTGAATATTAAAAACTTAAAAATCAATTTCCGTACCTATATTGTTTGCTTGTATTGTATGATTTTATATTTTAATAAAAAAATTTAAAGAAAATTGTTTATTACTAATATTACTTACTTATATTTACTCATTAATTAATACAATATTGTATATAAGTATAAATTAGTATATTTTACTAACCTCTAGATAATAAAAATAACTTATAATACTATAGGAATTGCCTTATTTTGTTCAGTATTAATAAATATTGTATTGATAATATTAAAATATTTAAAATTTTACATAGGTTCGAGGGGCATCCCAGTTCATCACCCGGTGTCAGGGAGGATGTCCCGAAGAAATATTTTTTTGAGAAAGGGAGGTGCGTCTTGAAAATACCGACTAAATACCTCATCTTTGAAATGTAAAGAAGCAATAAAAAGGTTATTAACTTTCTGTTTTTGCATATTGCTTTCCGGGGATGGGGGGAGGAATACACCCCCTCTAAATCCGTTCCTTTTTATTTGATTTTCGTGATATATAGTACTTAAGAGGATGTCGGCGTAAACGATTTTCAATGAAAAACTCATGTCAGCATTTCTCATGCTTAACAATTTACATACATCTGAGAAATATAAAACAAAAAACAAATGATAGATAACAGAATTATCTTGTGCCCCACATTGCTTTTTTAATTTAGATATTTCAATTTTTTTTAAATTATATTTATTATTAAAAGTTAGTTTTGTATTGCAATTCATAAAACGTGTAAAAATGCACATATAAAAATAACTACTTTTTTTAAATCATCATTTCTTTTTATTTTATTTTTTATAATATTTATAAGTTGTTATACAAAATGAGAAATACAAAAGTAATATTTTCAATAAAAAGTTATAAATTCATAAGAAATAACTACAATAAAAAATTATATTGAAATTGAACCATTTATTATTTATTTTTAAAATGCACATTTTTAAATTATTACTTTTTTATTTTTCTTTACATTTTTTAAAAATTGCCTTATATAGAACTGGTGAACGGTTGTTTCCTGTTATCAATTTCTTCTCTAGAATTGTATTACTGGTCTTCTATATAAATCACCGGGTGCTTCATATTAAGAGGACGCTATACATGCGTTTTAACGGCAATAAAACACGTTTACGCTTTCTAAGTCCAAATTCTCCCTTAGTTATCGTAGATTCAAAATTTAATTAGAATATGATAGATGGGAATATTTACTACGAGCGTACATTAAATTTTATTAGTTAAAATAATTTTTTCAACATTTTTTTTAATTTGAAAATTTGGAAATTTGACGTTTTAGTTTTCATATTTTATTTAGTTTAATTATTTCTCTTTTATGATAATTTTTGATTAAACTGAGTTCAGAAAACCACTAGTAGTTTTGAAAAAATATCGAGATTGCATACCAAAAAAGTATGATATGGATATGAGGCTATATATTTTAGATTACTTTTAAAATGTATTTTCACATTTTTTAATTGTTACATTTTCATTATTCAAAAAACGATTAAAAATTACCTATACAGAACACCTTAAAAATGGATGATTTAACAAAAACTCTATGCTTAGTCTTAGTTAAAGTTTTCATATTTTATTTAGTGTTATTATTTCTCTTTTCTGATAATTTTTGATTAAGGGGACGGCACACACTGGATTTTTAAGGGGTTTTGTATAGGCAATTTGTATTAAATTTTATGAAAAATGAAAAATATTTATGTATATTTTAAAAGTAATTTAAAAATAGATCTGTGACAGTACCATTTTTAATTGTTGTGTAATTACGATATTTGTTAAAAAAAACATGTTTACGCATTTTTTTATTTTTATCAACTTTGGTATTGTTAAATTTTAGAAAGATGAAATAAAAAATATATAATAAAAAATAAAATTATCTAGCGACTGATGGAGCCGATTATTGATATGTGCACTTTTACACGTTTTATAAGCTATTAAAAAATTAAAAATCGATATTTTTAAATCGGTTCCATCGCTGGATCAAGTCGCTAGATAATGTTGTTAGCTATAATTTATTTTTTTTGTTTCGTATTTCTAACATGTTTGTAAGTTGATATAATAGAAGTTTTTCATTGAAAAATTGTCGGTGTGGCGTCCTCTTAAATTATGTTCAGGAAGCCATAAGTAGTTTTTGAACAAATAAACAAATATCGTGATTGCACAACAAAAATGTAATACGGATATGAGACTATTTTTAGATTATTTTTAAAATGTATTTGCACATTTTTTTAATTGGTAAATTTTCATTATTAAAAAAAAAAAACAACTAAACAATTGCCTATATAGAACCCTTTAAAAAAGGACGGTGTTAAAGCATAGGTAGTAAAGAAAAATATGTAAAAAGTAAAAAGTTTGCTTGATTAATATTAGTGTGCAGTTTTTCTCAAGGGTTATTTGATAGGCAATGAAATGAAGGCTATTGTATTTTTATTGCATTTATATAAAATATAGGCGTAATAATATGCAAGACTGGTGACTATTTCTATCAGTTGACGCGAAAGTAGACTCCTCTATAAGAGTTACCATTTTATATGAATTAAACTATTGTATCAATATCAATTAATTCGTAAACATACAATTAGGGTTATCAATATTTGTTGAACTAGGTACAGCGTGATCTAACAATCAATTCTGTTACGACTGTGGTAGAAAACACTGTATATTTAACCGCAAACCATATAATAACCTTATTAGCATAGTATAGCAATATTAGCTATTAGCTATCAGCGTATTAGCAAGAATACAAGAGACTATACCGTTTATTATACGTGGTACCGTCTGAGGTAGGCCAAGTAGTAGAGAAACATGGTAACCAGATAAAAAGATAAAAATTCCCGAATTATTACTATATTGGTTAAACTGTAAAACATCATATTATCTCATATTAACTTGTTAACACGGTGCAGAGAAGATTCGTGATAACGCTCGGGTTCCAAACTGGAGCTTTTTTTGACGGCATTTTTTTAGTTCAAATAAATTCTACCAGTAGCGCCCATTAATCAGAGGCTTATTATTTGCTATGAAGTACATTAAACCATAGTCTATAAAAGCATAATCGTAACATTGTGTTTGACTATATTTAGTTTTACATGTTGCCCGGACATGTTTTATTATTTATTTTATAAATTATACAATAAATAAATAGGTAATGTCATTTAATTATAGAATAATAATTATAATATCATAGAATAAAGATATATCTTTAATACTGAATACCTACAGTACCTATAGATATATATATATATAAATAATCTGGGTTTCGAGATTTTATTGTTATTTTTTAAATAGTTTATAACTACATTACATATCTATACTTGTGTATACATATGGAGTAATGATATAAATAGAACAATAACATGTTAGTATGTTACAAAAAACACATAGTTTTAAAATTTGTACACATAAATCTAGTCCTTAAATATTAGTTACTACAAAAGTGTATTGTGAAGCCTATGCTTGTGAGGCCAGCTATGTGTTATATGAATTAGAACAAAATAAAATAAAGAATGAATTTAAATGCAATGAAAATATTAAGATGGGAGTGCGAAGAAAAAAAGGACAATACAAGGAATAAGTACTTAAGAGGTAAATATAATGGCCTTAAAATAGAGAAAATAGAATAAGGTGGTACGGGTATATTGCGAGAATCTAAAAATAGATTGTTAGAAGTAATTGATAATACATAGAAGCATAGGCAGAAATGGGGGGGGGGCTTGGGGCTAAGTCTCCCCAAATATTTCATTAGCTTCCTAAAAAATTTTATGTCTTAAATGATGTTATATTTTTTTCCGATTTTGATTTTGGATATTTGAGGACTCATTGCTATTTAAAAAAAAATGTGATAATTTATTTTATGAAAGGAAATCGTTAAAAATGTACAATAGATATAACCACTATTCACTAACCATACCAAAATAATAAATATGGTCAAATATCACAATCCGTGATTTTCACAGATTTGATAACAAAATATGATGTGATTATGAGTATAATAATCACGAAGACTAGAGATATCTCTATATGTAGTCTTCATGACAATAATATTGAAAAACAACTATCAACAAATATAAACAACATATAAATTATTTATAAATTTGCTGAAAAGAATAGAACAATAATTTTAAGATGAATGCAATTTAATTAAATTATAATATTGATTTAAACTTAAAAAATATAACTACATTTAATTATTATATTTGTATTGTTATATGTAAATATAAACAAAAACGTGGGTTTTGAACTGTAGACAGTGGTTTTTAGCTGTGTGGTGGAGGTGTGGAGGCAAAGCCCTCGCGGCTTACATTAATGTTAAAAATGTTATCCTCCGTTGAAATTTTAATGGATTTCCGCCTATGCATAGAAGGCGGATTTGGAGGAGCATATTTTAATTGTTGGTCAATCCAAAATAGCAGAGAGGATGCAAGGGAGAAGAAAAAGAACCATGATATTATCTATCTAAAATTAAAGTAAGTATTACCTATTATTCGAATATTATAAACTATAGTAAAATAACACCAATATATTTATACTATTAGTATATTAAGTTTTAAAAAAAAGACGTCCATATACAGATGTAGTATACCTACCTATTTTATATTTTGAAGCAAAGATAAATCATTGCATTCAAAAAGTGATTTTAAATAATGAATAATACTATTTTCTGATTTATAAATTTTTTTCATTAATTTTCCAAAACCCAAAAATACAACGTAATTGAATGAATTAGAAGCCTTCGATTAATGGGCGCTACTGGTGGAATTTATTTCAACTACAAACGTACCGCCAAGAACAGTGTCTGTTTTTTTCTATTATCAGGTCTAGTGTTATAATCTAATCTTCTTTACACCGTGCTTGTTGATTAAGAAATTCCGCGTACTGATAAGTGATAATGATATGTTTTTACAGTTTCGCTAACATGGGAAAATATGGGAATTTTTATCTTTTTATCTGGTTACTATGTTTCTCTACCACTTGACTTGCGTCATGTATCGAGTATTATGATCACCCCCAGAATAGCGCACACCGCGGTAACACTTGCGTGTAAACGATCTTCGCCGTTTCTTGAATTTATTTTGAATGTCCCTCAAAACGCTCAAAACAATTATTCTGTAGGCTATAGTCCGACTTATAGATTTTGAAACAGATTTGAATTTATCGGCCAATCAACTTCTAATCGACTTCTTAAACTTTTGTATCCAATATAATTTAGTGGTATTCAATAATTTAATAAAACACTTTTAGGAAACAAATAAAAATAAATATTAAAAAAAAAAATAATTGTGAAAAATTCAAATTCAGAATATTTATTGGACATGTTATAACATATAACATTAAATGAACATTATTATTGGATATGTTATTAAAAAAAACAATAATTTAAAACAACTAACTTTCTTACTTCGTTTAGAATTTATGAGATCACTGATCAGTAAATAGTTTCTTCATCTCCTTAGTCACCCTAGTCTTTAACTTATACTTAACTTAAAATATTGGATGGACTTCGTGGTTTTTTTTAATAATGTTCTACTGATATTCTTTTGACAGAGAAATTCAGAATATCCCAGATTTTTCATTGACGATTATCCAAAATTGACCCTTTAAAAAGTCAAGTCAGATTTTAAGTTTAAGATTTGAAGTTTTTAAATTATATTGAGAATGTCGTCTTAATTTTACTGAATAGTAGAAATCATGTACATTTTATTTATCATTTATCGATTGGTTTTATGTGAAGAAACATTGGTTAATTTTGTAGTTTTAAATAATCTATTAATTTAGAAAAAAAATCATTTATCATTATTGATGGTAAGTTAAATTTTATTAGTATATTATTTTTAATCCGTATACTTACAAACTCAATTATATTATGTATTCATACACATAATAACAATTAACGTATACACTATACAGGGTGTTAAATTTGAAAAATGCAATACATATTATTCTATTAAATATAGATTTAAATTTTTTAAATTTCAACTAAGATTCAGTCATTCATTTTTTTGGCGATTTTTTTAGTTTTATGAAAATATCAATACATTTTTTACTTATGAATGTTAGTTAGAAGTTATTACATTTGTAAGTCCTGTTACATAAAATTAATCTTATTAAAATGTATTTATTTTGAGTTATACTTTTTTAGAATCAAAATCTTTCTCGTTTATTTTATTTTATTTATTATATTATTAAACAAAAAAGTCATTATAATATTTTACTATAAAGCTATAGAGAATAAAATTTAAATTCCTGAAATAGTATAAAGCACACAAAAAAAAAAAATACGAGCATGGTATCTATACAATTAAATTATTAAATGTATCTACTAAAAAATATTTATTAAAAATATCAAAGTTTACTTTTTAATGTTTTTTTATATTTTGCATTTTCATTCATAAAGAACAAAAAAAAAAAAAAAAAAAAAAATACAAATTAATAAATTATAATATAATCTATAATAATATATTATTATTAATTGTATAATAGATGATGATACATGGATTTACTACATTTCCTAATTTCATTTTTAAATTTTCGGGTGTCTCATTAATATAGTGACAGTGAAAAACATGCAACAGAATTAAATTCTTTACAAGCGTCCTCATTTTTAAATTTTATTCAAAAAATGGTATTTCATCATTTACATAATATTCTAATATTGGTCCAATATTATCATTACATTGACCAATCCCGAAGAATAACAATTACATTGTGGTTACTCTTTGATATCATATGATGCAACAATGGGTAATGTAATAAATGCTTTGTTACATGGTATCCCATCAGCAATAGAATTTATCAACTGTTCATTGGATTTATTATTATGTAAAACCAAATCGGAGAAGACCATTAAATAGGTACAAATAGCATATCAAATGGGCAAATAAGGCCATTCGAATGATTTGCGCAAACACTTTTGAATGAACGTAAAAAAAAAAAAAAATCTATATGTGAATTAATGTTCTTTATTATGGTTTATTAATTATTATTGTTTAAAAATACGTTTACAACTCGGGAATTTAGCACTAATTTAGCATTATTTATATATTATATAACATACAATAGTCATTCAAATCCATGCGAATCGCAGGCAAAATTTTTTTTATTTAAATTTTATTGGTAAATTTTTAAAAAAATTAAAAAAATAATTTTTTTCCTGTTTGCACACGGGGTTTATACGATGCACATGGCGCGATTATGGAAAATTTGATACAGCAGTAAAACTAGTATCATGAAAATTCTAAATACAATCATGCAAATTCATGTAAATTACGTGGAAATCATTTGCGCGAAAAAAAATTCAACATTTCTGATTGGGCGGGGCTGGCGCAATGTATATGTCTTAATAAATTGAATATTTTTAAATTCAAATATCGATTATAGTTGTTTTTTTTTGGCACGGGGTGTAGGCATCTTTCACTCCCCTCCTTGCTACGGCTCTGATCATAGATCAATATTTGTATTTTAAGTTGCATTCCCATTTCCAAGAGGCACGAGTCGTCACTGATAAAAAGTATTTTTTTTTTTTTTACATTTCACCAAATGATAATTTTTTTTTTTGTTTTATAATTTATGCGGTTACCATAACTATAGACGTGTACCTATATGATTTGCCAAATGTTGATATCAATAATTGTAATTGACGCGGGCGTAGTGTCTTATTGACATTTTACGAATAAAATAAGTTCGATAGCTGGTGTTAAAAAAAATTATCCAACGATGATATTATGTAACTGAATACCTGATTATAATATGTGTACGGCGAATCCTATCGGATTCTTCATAGAATCCATCGCATAACCGGTTTCGATTTTGGAACTACTGAATAACAAATGCGTTTTATAATAATTTATTGTGTTTTAATGTGACTTGGGATGGTTTGGACAAAACGTCTGGAATTTCGTAACAGTTATACTTATTAGTTATCGCTTATCAGGTACATACCTAATGTTATAATGGATTACAGTAATGTACAAAATGAATAAACCGCCTAATCCCTATAAGGAATAGGTATACGCGTCTTCAGTGTCAGAAAGGGAAGTTACCGGCTCACCGAGTTTTTGGATTTATACCAACACAAAAAAGTTTTCGATCCTAAATAAAATGCAATGTACCTAGGTACTATAGAGTATCGACTGTTATGAACCATCCAAATTTTACTTTGTAATTATATATATATATATATTTGGCCACACATTATATGTAAGTACTTATAATCGTCCAAATATCGCGTGGACCATCGAATTTAATTCAGTAACTCGTCGGCCAATACGGGTCCGTGTACCTTATCGATAATAGAAATTATCTATACACTAGAATACGATACTTTTTATCATTAGTGTCTATTACCGAAAATTGTCGTGGAATTCAATACACGGTTGTCATAATATTGTACCTAAAACATTAAAAATAATGTGCAATAGGTATAGGTACGTTTTTTAATATGTTTTTTTTTGCTACTCACTTTTTTCTCATCTTATATTATACCTACTCTTTACATTTCTCTATGTTTCTGGGACAGTTTAGAAACGTAACGAAACCCTCTAATATTTGTGCCCTCCAATAATTATTATGGATATAAACAACTGGATTCCAAAACAAAGCTCGACAAAGCCTAGGCTTTGTCGTAAAATGTATTTTTTTTTTAGTAAAAATACATTTCAAGAGTCTAATATTGGAACGTGGATTGTACGTAGCAATGGCATTGGCGACAGTGGTATTGGCATTGCAGAGATATGCGTGCGGAAACGGTAGCTATCCGTGAGGTCAGACGGACGAACGTAGAGAACACCAGACTATGTGACGCAACTATATACTTACTACAGTCGCGGTCAAACCCGCGAATTTGGAGTGGAATTAACGGCGAACAATGACTTAATCAGAAAAAAAAATAATAAAAATGACTTATTACCGTGTGTAAAAAACTTCATAATACATAGTGAAATAATTTGCCACTTACAATTGGAGTGTAATTTTGTCATGCGCCAACTGAGGATAAGGAGGACTAAACTAAGGAAGAGTTTTACGATCAACCAGAAAGAGTTTGTAATAGTGTAAACCAGGGGTTTCCAAAGTTTTTTTTACTCGAGGGCCATATGAAAAATTAAGCGCACTTAGCGGGCCAAAAGTATATAAACACGAATTATTTTTAATTTTCGAGAACTATAATATGTACACAAGTTAAAAAGTGTAATGTATTTTTGAATAATAATTTTACATAGTGCTTATGATAAAGCCAATTTTGAATTTCCAAACCCATTCATAATGGCGAATATAATAATATAAATATAGGTAATAAAGATATACTTATCTCATATATATCAATAATGTTTAATATTTCGTAACATTATAAATGCACCGAAATAAATCCAAACATAGAATTAATTAATATTTACTATGTTACATGTTTACAAGTTATACAAATTAAGTTTATTCATAAGCGTAATTTGAGTTTTAGATCTGAAAGTGGGAGGCAATATAATTACGATTATGACTTGAATAATATGCAACTTACCTTACACTGGAAGCTTAGACTCCCTAGCCCGTACCCTTAATTGAGTTTATGAGTTTAATATATGCATTTTGATCTTTAGCGGATACCACTAGGGTATAGGTATGTATTTTATATTCGGTATTAGCCTATCGAGTTTATACTATCAGAGAAGCAACTAACCTTTTCGAGGCATATTTTTACCGTCAGATGTAAATACTCAATGGCACTATTAAGCTAAATTTCTAATTTGTTCAATTTTGTCCATTTTTCAATAATCTATGCTTATCATACATAATAGTGGCGTACGAAGTTATTATTTATAGGCATATATACGTATGTGGTTATGGCTTTTGAAAGGAATATATTAAAAAAAAATTTTTTTTTTTAATTTCACAGTGACTGAATAATGATTTATTCTATCGGAGCGAAAAAGTGGATTTGTGTACAGCACATCATTCACATAGGTACTGAACGTTGTTTGGATAATGCTCACAAAGCTCGTGCGGAGATAACGAAATCGGCTTAACGGAACTATTTTCAAGACGGTTATTTCTGTATCTCGTTTCAATACGAATGGTATATTTAAAAACCTCTTTTTTGACATTGTATATACATACAAAAGTATACTATAAACCTGCAGGGTGTGACCCATAAACATCTGGAAGTGACCCATAAGCATCTAAAAGATACGTTTTTGTATTGTCCAAAAAAGCGTAAAATAAAAATTCATTGTGTTCATCGAAAAATTCAATTTGATCGTACCCACCAAGAAAGGTTATATAAATAGATATAATATATATATATATAATATATATATATAGACATGAAATTAGATTAGTAAAATCATCTTATATAGTATATGTATAATTTTATGCAGTTCCATTGTAACATTGTATTTTTAATCAAGACGAAGCAATTTTATTGTTTAAAATGGGTTTATTAAAAATCAATAAATTCATTGTAAAAATAAATGTTTTTAAACGTTTATGAATCATCGAGTGAAAATCGAAAGTGGATAAAAACATAATATTATTATGTGGTTTAAAACGGGGATTGGAACCGAACCGAAAAGAACCGGTTTTAGAACCGGAACCGTTAAACATTTTGGAAACCTGAACCAAACCGATACCTTTACTTTTTTTAAATAAAGAACCGGAACCTCTGAATAATAAAGGTTTTTCCTTTTCGGTTCCAAAATATAATTTTCATAAAGAGAACGGTCTACTCATCTTGCGATTTTATTATAATTTGTAATTCAATCTATTATTATAATAACTCTAATGTATAACATTCGTAGTACGCGTATTTATGTTTTTATGTAGCCCACGACTATCATTGAACTTTGAGACAAACCTACCTATCGTTTGGCAACGGAAAATGTTTTCAGTCCGTATTTACTTATTGGTAGGGTCTACAGAACCAGAGCTAGTAATAAGAATTTCGACGCCCATCGAAAAATGTAAAATTACGCAAAAAAAAAAAAAAAAATAAAAAAAAATTTGGAATATTTCCTTAAAAACACAAATAAGCAAAAATAAAGGTCGTCAACTTTTTTCGTTGAAATACTTCCCAAAAACGCAAATAAGTTCATCGACTATTATTATGTTATTATTATTATTATTATTATATTATATTTATGTGTATTATACCTAGACCTTAAAATATTTTACGTCAGCCAAAATATGATATTTAATATTTTATTTGAAACAGACGAGAACCGGAACCGGAACCATGTATTTTTTTAAAAAAATAACCGGTACCGAATCAGAACCGTTAAATTTTTTCACTAAAAATGGGAACCAGTAGCAGTATCGATAAAATCAAAAGGTGTATAGTTATAAAATTGTATACATAAAGAGTGATTCAGCATATAATTATAAGTAAATGTTTACTCAATTTTTAATTTATAATCATGTATTATAAATATAATAATTTGGATTCTGAGCGAAACGAGAAATGTACTGGCTATACAATGATGTGTTATTTATTTATTTTTGTATATGAATATGAATATACAATGTTATATACAAATATGTATGTATGTATGTTTGTGTATATATATATATGTGTGTGTGCATTTTTCGATTTTCCCAATAGTTTTCTGAAACGCATAGGAAAAATACTGAAAATTGTGAAAAAAGTCCGAGATTTCAATTTCATACCAAAAATTAACTATAATAGATACAATATAAAAGTGACAAAAATATCAAAAAATGTTGACTTTTTTTCAGAAATGTATAAAAAAAAATTCAAAGTTGATTTTTGTATAAAAAACTGTACACATTTTTCGGGTGGAATGTGTCGAGCTTATGGAGTTTTATTGGAGCTTTATGGCGAAGAGTTTTCTAATTTTAAATTAATTTTAGTTGGTACATTAAGGAAGTAATTTTTCTATTTTTCAATTAGGTAATTTTCTTATGGGTAAAGAAAAGAAATTGACAAACTTCCACCATCTGCATTCGGACGGCTTTTTAAAATTAATTGTTCAATAGACGTTTTTGTATATTATAATATTTCATTTCATTTAGTGGTGAGATATGTGGATACTTGTAGATGGTATGGCAATGATTGCGATTTGCAGTATAAAATAATATATTAAAACTTAAAAGTGTTTAATTTATATATGTAAGTAAAGAAAGAATGTGAAAGAAAAACGAGATTTTTGATAATTTAAATTCTTAACCAAATTCAGATTAAATTACTAAACTAAATTAAAACCAATTTTAATAATGAGCAATTTCGAGAATCGATTACATTTTCACGATACACTTCGCAAAATCGGACTGCACACTTCACATTTTGTACTGCACACTTTGTGTTCTAAAACACGCATAGTAGGCACTGTGGAAATGGACACCTATTTTCTGGTAGTAAATTTGATCTAGTTGGTATATTTACGATTGTAATAATAGATTTTAATGTGTAAGATAAAAAATACTAAAAAATTACGTAAAAAAAAATATACGTTTTCCTCAAAATCGGTCATGACTCATGGTTATTTCTTCGTGATTTTGTAAATAATAATGATAATAATAGTAATAATAAATTATGTTTAAAAACACAAAAATAACGTAAAACATTTTCAAAACAAAATTCTCAATTTCGTGTTATTTATAGCAATTATACATTTTGAGATATTTTAGGCGTGAAAGGGTTTCAAACCTAAAAATTGAATACAAGATTAATTGTATATTACTCTAACTATAACCAAAAAAATCTTGAAAATTGTCAGTAAAAATTGTTTTTATAGTCATTTAAAGTTTTTGGATAAAATTCATTTTGGTATAAGAGTGGACATCTCAATCAATCTGTTTTAATTATAATATTATAAAAGATTATTTTAAAGGCTAGAGATTAAATTAGAATTTTAGTACTATAATATTAACGTGATAACATTTTTTAAATGTTTTGGACAATTAATAAAAATGATAGATTTTAAGTTTTTTTTAAGTTTTAAAACCTGAAAATTATGTACAGGTTAATCGTACTTTGCCCAGTTGATGCCCAATTGCTTGAAAACAGTTCCGTAAACTTTTCACTTGATAACGTATCGGTTCTCTATATTATAAGTTATAGAACAAATTGAGACTCAAAAATCTGTTCTAAGGATTTTAAGAAATTATTAATACCGACCATTTTTAAGGAATTCTGTGTAGGCAATTTTTAAAAAATTTTTTGAATAACGAAAATTCAACAATTAAAAAATGTAAATATACATTTTAAAAGTAATCTAAAAATAGTCTCATATTTGTATTACTTTTTATTGTTGTATAATCACAACATTTGTTCAAAAACTACTTGTGGCTTTCTGATCTCAGTTTGATTTAAAATTATCATAAAAGAGAAATAATTACACTAATAAAAGATGAGAACTTAAACTAAGATCAATAGTTTTTGTTCAATTGTATATTTAAACAATTTAAAGAAATAAAATTTTAAAAAATCATTTTAGCTGAAAAAACTCTATGTTTGTCCATAGAAAATATTCTCTTCTATTATATTCTGTTTAAATTTCGAATATACGATAAGTAGGATGGAAGTTGAACATGGAACTTTTGGAAGATAAGATATTTTTTAGATATGGATTCTAGTATTTTAGTTTGTATTATTTATTATAATAATTCATATCCAGTGGTTTAATTTGGGGAGGGACGCAGGGGGACGGAGTTATTCTTCATTATTTATCATGTTTGACAGCGTTATTTATTTATGAAGGAAAGCAGGGAACGCAGTGTCCAATTTAATTTTAATTCAATATTTTTTAAAAATGTCAATTTTCTTTGGAAAATTAATGAAATATTACGAAAATTAATGTTTCTTCTTTTTCCTTATGCATAATAAGTTTTAGATAAAAGTCACAATATAAAATTTTTAATAGTTAATCTTATTAAATCGCATAGGTATCATAGGTAATAAATAATCTTCATTATCCATGAAATCTTTGCAAAATCAATGCGACACCGATAAATTTATATTGTTAGGTAGTTGTTTAAATTTAATTTTATTAGCACTTCTACCACTAATCACTATGTTTTGGATTTTCCGTAGTCATATAGTCGCTTTCATTCGCATTCTAGTTTAGTTAAATGGAGTTTAATGGGTGTATAAGCTTTAAGATACATTAAAGAAGTCAATTTTCGATTTTTACAGTAGGTAGGTTCTCAAGTGAATAGGAAATATCCATGCCAAAAATGACTAAAAGTTGTAAGTAATCAGAAAGTAATTCTCAAGTCAGAGACTTGAAATGTAGGTACACATTATGTACAATAGTGCTGATAAATTGACTTATTGACGTGTAATTTACAAGATGTAATTTGCAAAACTTTTTGACCACTTATTATCAGTAATTTATAAAAATTTTTTTTGAAAACTATATAAAAACTTTATTTTGGTGTACATTTACAATTTTCTTAATAATTCATTTAAAAGGAATAAATGTTCAATTATTTTGAAAGAGGAATGCCTTAACCATGCTTTCTCAAAAACATGTAACCCAACGTTGTTGTAAAAAATGTATTTATATTTTCTATGCATGTTATATAATAATTAAAATTTTTTTTAAAAATCTCTCCCGAGAAACTATGGATAGGGGGTGCGGTGGACGAAGCCCTCCAAGGCTTGCTTTTTCTCTAATATGTCCCAGAACGCTGATTTTTAACTAAGCCCATAGTCCGTCCTTATTTTTTTTTCCAATTCAACCGCTGTTCACATCCACACGACCACATATTTTTAATCGTGTTCACATTTCGATGTTTTATGACGAGACCGACATTTCAAAAGTATACAAAATTGAAAATATGCAAAACAGTCCTGTACAGTGGCGCCCAACTATTTTACAATAGGCAGGTCAAAACCTATAATATACTGACCCCCCACCCATCCTCCGTAACCAATTCAACATTCATTTTTTTTTTTTTTTTTTTTGAGAACAGTATGGTTTATTAGAAGTATTTATAATTTTACATAATTAAACGTGAACATAATATCCCAAACACAATTACTACCACATCAAGACATTACTACCACGGTTATGGACGATAATAAAATTGATAGGTATTTACGTTGATAAAACTGATGGAACATATTACGTTTTGTAGTTTTCAATGGAACTGTACAAATTTTTTGGTAACCCATAGTTTTTAAACTGTGCAACGTGCATACCCAGCAATTTCTTTCAAATACTATTGGCGATATCAAGCAGCTATATGGAGCGCTATGTAATAAGTTATTTTACCACAACTGATAATGAAAAGTAAAGCCAATACGAGTAAATACAAGCATGTATTGTTGGTTTAACGATTAAATTACAGACGTAAATGAAATCTAAAAAGTTTACTAGTTACAAGTTATTACTAGGTATTATATCGTTTTTATAGAACTTCAGTTTGGAAAAACCGAGTTGTACTGATTTACGACATCAGTGGCGGTAAGCTTAAAAGTAAAAGATGTAATTGTAATTAAGAGTAGACAATATTATTATGCAGGCCCGTCACTAGATATTTTCCGCCCTAATGCGAAAATTTGAATGCCGCATTTAAAAACATAAATAAGAAAAAAAAAGAAGGTTATCAATTTTTTTTTCGACTATATAACAAAAATACGTGATCGTTGTTCCATTGTCGATATTCATATTTTGATTTTGCCGCCCCTAAAGTGAAATTTTACCACTTTGATTTTTTGCCGCCCTAAAGCAATGCACGACTTGTTTGTACCCTAGCGACGGGCCTGTTATTATGTACAATAGTGTTACTCGTATTATGTTGTAGGTTTCACTCAAAATCGATTTATATAGTTTTATCGTTCTATTAGTTCATCAATTTTCTGTTTTTGCCGACAGAATTTCATTTCGCCGACTGCTTTTTAGGAGTTGGAGGGTGGGGTGAGATAAATCTGGCCCTGTATCATATTCAATATTATTTTATTTAAAAAATAGAAAAACGTCTTGATGGTAGTCTCCCGTTGAAATTTCGTAATTTTATTTTTATTTATATATATATACCTATATTATAAAGACGAGACAACGATGGAGTGACCGTGTACATTAAGACCTAAGGTTGTTAGGAGTAGAGTACCCGGAAGAGATGACAAAGGATAGAGAACGATGGAAGGAAGCGGAAGTTGGGGCAAAGGGCCTTAACGGCCTATACTAAACAAAAAAAATAAAATAAAAAAGCCGGTCAGTAGGTTGTGGAAGCACTTCGCTCGTCGGGTATCAGTATTGGTGGATGCACTTCGCTACTGGGCAGGGTACTTTTGGTGGATGTATTGAATTTGAAAGCAATGATAAATCATT
>JAIPRL010009777.1:0-16834 GCA_025469235.1 Pemphigus obesinymphae
TAATAATAAGTAATTAATAATGATGATGATGATAATAATAATAATAATAATAATAATAATAATAATAATAATAATAATAATAATAATAATAATAATAATAATAATAATAATGATTAAAATTAATAAAATACATTCGCGGGCTAGAACCGTCGTTGATCGTCCGGACGGACGACGGTCTCGTCGGCGACAGAAAGGCCGGTGGACGTTGACGATCTGCTGCTGCTGTTGTTGTTGTTGTTGTTGTTGTTGTTCGGGTTTCGGCGGCTGGACGCGGAATACGACCAGCAGATCTCCAGACGTCCCGATCTGGACCGGATCACCGTGAACGGGTCGAGGTTACCGAGAGCGGCGATCCCGGATTCTTTGTAGCCCTTCAGGGCGGACGACCACGCCACGCGCCGGTACTTGCTCGCCGTCCGGATAGGGCCCTCGGAGTCCGACCACCTGATCTGGTACGTCATGTTTGTCGTGCTCGGGTCCGGCGGCGGTCCGGACGTCACCGGCAGCAGTTTCTCCACCATGAACACGCCGATCCGGATCCGTCCCCGCGTCTCCCGGTACAACAGTATCCAGAGCATGCCGTACATGGTCCGAACCAAGTACGTCCGGCGCCGGTTGTACTTTATTTGGCTCGCGTTTTCCAGGCACAGCCGGTGACTCTGCGACACCGGAAAACGGAAATATATAAATAATATGTAAAAAAAAAAAATTGCATTCAATGTACACCGCAATAATTGTACGTTTTAAGAATCGAGTCGCGATATACCGAGTGTGTTCCGTGTCGATTTTAGTTTTTTTTTTTTTTTTTGAAAAAAAGACGATTCCAAATTCCAATTTTAGGGGGATCTAATAATTTGCACGTTATGTTTAAAAGTAAATTTTTAAGTTTGTAAAACGTCCGTTTCACGAAATTAAAATATGAAAATGTGAACTTTGCTCTCCGGGTGTTGGTATGGATGTGGAGTAGGACATTAGAATATTCTCGGTGCATGTATTGCAGTAACGATAAAACGTTCATTAAAACCATTCTGAACGGATCTTTGATGTAATATTATACACATAATTATTACATATATATATATATATATATATATATATACAATAAATAAAACATTCTACCATGACCCCGAGCCAAGACTTGACTTGACTTGCTTTGTGGGGGGGGGGGGTACTCTGTCTCAAGTCTTATGCTTCTACCAGAGGGTTGGATGTATCAGGAGTTGTGAGGCGGTGAGGGAGTGAATTTTATAGTTTTATTTATTTAGAAGTTAAGAGGTTTCTTTTGTGGCCGTTGAGTAGGCCGGGGCGGATTGAGATAGACGCGATGTGTGGAAAGGGGGACGAAGAAATCGACTGTTTGAGTTTGATGGAGGTGGAATTGGTGTAATCGAGAATGGATGGTATGTTGGTGGATTTCCTGATGGTGTGGTTGCTAACGTAGAGAGGAAGGTTGGTGATTTTGGGGAGAGTAATATTTTGAACGACTCCGATGCGGGACCAGTTAGTGTTTGAAATGTTGAAGGCCCATGCGGGGGAGGCGTCAGTTAGAATGGGACGCATGTAGGCTTTGAAAATGCATAGTTTGGTTCTGACGGAGAGAGGGCTATTCCTGTTTAACATGGGAAAGAGGAGGTGGCCTGCTACTTTGATTTTGTTAACGACGAACTTGGTGTGGGCTGAGAAATTAAGATTCCTGTCTATGATAACTCCCAGGTATCTATTCGAGTGGGACCAGCTAACCGAAGTGTTAAGGATTTTGGGTTTTGGAATGTTTAGGATACTTTTGTTAGAGAAGATGATGGCTGATGTTTTTGAGTGATTAATTGAGATTCTCCACTGTTTAAACCCGGGTTGGATGAGATTAATTTGTTTTTGGAGGTGTGAAGCTGCCGCGGATTAATATTTTCCGGTGGCATAGAGAAGGGTATCGTCGGCGAAAAGTGTGACCTTAGCTTTGGGGTGGACAGGAATGTCGTTAACGTACAGTGTGAATAGATGGGGTGAGAGGCAGGAGCCTTGGGGGACCCCAGCGAAGATGTTCCTGTGAGAAGAGAATTGGTTATCGACTTTGATGGAAAATTTTCTGTTCTAGAGAAATGATTTGAAAATGTTAACGAGTTGGGTAGGGATTCCTATTGAAATAAGTTTGAAGATGAGGCCGGGATGCCAGACTTTGTCGAAGGCTTTTGGACATCAAGGAGGACAGCTGCGGTTTTCCTACTTAGATTTTTGACCGAAATTATGTCGTCGAGGATGTTTACTAGTTGGAGGGTTGTACTGTGGTGGTGCCTGAAGCCGAACTGTTCGGGGCGGATGAGGGGGGAGGAGTATGTTTGATGTCTGGTAACCCTAGTCTGGTAACCCCGAGCCAAGACCCGAAATCCTATAGGAGAAATAAAACGATGCGAAAAAAATAATAATAAAATAGGTAACCATGACAATGTTATTTGCTACAATATTATGTTATTTTTATAATTTTTAATATTAAAGAAAATCAACTACAACTGTGCGGTGTGACTGTAGTGAAAAATAAACATGGCTGCCTACCGCGTTATACATGAACCGGATTGTGGTTTGTGTTTTTCTTTTGATTTTTGTTTTTTTTTTTTTTTTTTTTTTTTTATCCCATTTAACACGTCGACGGCTAACTTTCAATGGCGTAACCCATATTGTTTTTCAAACATCATTTATGTTTACGTTGAGGCTTAAATTATCCTACACAGTCCCGCGAAAATCTGCTGGTTTTTTTTTTTACCGTATTATCGTTTGCGCTGATCATGCACATATTATCCTATACTTTTAATATATTCAAATACGACTTATATTTTATTAGCATTTTTGGATTATGTAATAAAAACGGCTGTTAAGTAAGTAGGTAAACTAAAACGGATTATAATATTTATCCTATATTTATTATATTTTTAAGCTGTTCAAATCAATATAGGTGTTTAATTAAAATTTGGGAATTAGATAGGATTTAACTTCGAACAGGAATTAACTATTAGACGTAAAATAATAAAAAATACACTATATATCCTGTTGGAAGTTTAAACTCCGAATAATAGACAAACTTCCGTCAGCTGTATTTGAACGGTTTTTTTTTTATTATTATTATTATTATTAACGAACGATTGATCTATAAATTGTATTTATATTTGTATTTAAATACAATTTAATAATATTTTTTTTATCACACTGTAATACAAGCGACACATTTGGGACACAATACGCATCGAATGAGGTCCTTCAAAAAAATATTCAAACTCATTTTTCCCTAATCTCGAGTGAAAATATAGTAATTTCGTGGATTTTAATTAATTCTCCTAAGACTTTTTTTTTAAAAATACACTAGTTGTTCGAAACTAAAACTACAAAATAATGATGATCAAAAAAATGTGATTCTGTTTTAGCGCAAAATCAATCCGGTTCAACGCCAACGACCGTGTATTAAACGGTGTTTCCGCATCCGTATAGAGAGATGCTATCTGGTTTAGATCTATATAATTATGGTATCATAATTATTGGAAAAAAAAAATCATTGTGATAAGATTATATTGTTTCCATGAACAGTAACTATAGTACTACAGTGTTCACGGCGATTATTTCTTCTCGTAATCACATTTTCTGCGTCAATCCATCCCGGTAACGGTTTATAGTAAGTGGTAACTTATACGGTTCGGTACACGGCGAGGGACCCGGATTAATGTCGTGCCAAAACCGATCGTTTGGAGGAGTGTATATTTTTTTTTCTTATTTTTTATGATTTATTGATAATGGAAAAGTAATTTTTGCGAATCGAGCCGAAAAGTAGGAACCAAAAAAAAATGAGTCAATGTCGTTTTCCGTACGCACCGCGTGCTCGTCACAGCGAGAATCGTACGTATACACCGCGGTTACACTCGTTCACGATTTAAATTTAATTTAAAATTTTTAATATATTTTTGTTTTTTTTTTTTTTTTTCTGGAAAGACCTAAAAAAAAAAAACCTACCGTCGTCGAATCGACCGAGTTCTTGGGGTGGGCGCGAAACATGTGGTCGAACAGCTGCTCGTACGTGCCGACCCACCGGCACGTGTACATGAAACACTGGACGCTGGGCACGTGCGCGCAGACGGCCTCGTGTTGATTCGCCTCGGACACCGTCACCAGCTCCGCGCAACCGTACGGCCGGTGCGCGCACGCCACCTTCACCAGGGCCACGGCCTCGGTCAGTTTCATGGCCGTGGCCGACACGTTCTCGTCCATCGTCCACGGTGACCGGCACATCGGGCACTTGTGCACCGCGTTCAGGTCCCACATCCGGTCCAGGCACTCGTCGCACATGGCGTGACCGTTGGGACAGTAGCACGACATGTTCGGCACCAGCAGCAGACAGACGGGACACTTGATCGCCCGCCGGATCTGCTCGGTGATGGCCTCGATTTCCGCGGATATCGCGTTCTCGTCTTTTACCGTCCTTGTGGTGGCCGTGGTGGCCGCGGCGCCGATTGAATATGCATGGACGCCGGACGATGTCCTCGTTCCGACCACGGCCGTCGTCACCGTCGTAGTAGTTGCCGTCGCCGTCGTCGATGTCAACACTGTTGTCGTCATCGTCGTCAAAATCCTTACACGGTCCCTCCGGCTATATTCCGACAATCTATCTATTCCCACGTTATTCGACGTATATGAGCGCACATTTTGTTATTTCACCATCAAACGCAATGTCACAAACGCTAATAGCCAACACACTATAAATATTACCGTAACAACCGTGAAATTATTTTTATTTTTCGTTTCAATTTCCGTTTTTTTTTTTTTTTTCAATATTATTGTTTTACTGTAGCTCGAGTACATCGCCTAGGTACCGGACGTGACTCCTTGTAAACTGTCGGCTGAGCTCGAGAAAACGTTATCAAAATTAAAAAAACAATTGAAATAGATAACAGAAGACGTAACAGAAACGATGAACGAGAAAAATGCAACAAAACGTACTATAACAGGACACAACGAGAAACGGAAAGAATTTGAAAACATTTAAACTGGCATAACGTACAACGCTAAAAACGTGTATAATATAACGTTTAAATAATCGTGATAACGTGAAACGTCGAAAAATCTATAACGTTTAAATCGGGATAACGTAAAACACGAACAATTCGGTAACGTTTAAATTATCATCATAACGTTAAACGATATAATTTCGTTTTTGATTCTTGCCATTGTGTTACTCGTTTAGAGTGCACCCCGTAAAATAAAATTGTTCGATATTAGCACGAATCATGGTGATGCGTGTATCTTGTTATACCTACTCATTTACTCCGATGGGTATACTCGGGGGAATAAAAATACCAATACACTACTGATTATAAGTGTGACGTAAACGTGTCGAAAAATAATTGAAATAGATTACAGAAAACGTAACAATAACTAAAAGCTTAAAAAATCACAATGATAAATGTAAAAAATGAATAAAATTTAAATTGTCATAACTTAAAACGCTAAAATTTTAGTAACGTTTAAATTGTAATTAAATTCGAGCTCTGCTTTTCAGCAACTATTTTCGAGTGAGACTATACTTATTGGTCAGTGCAACGGTCTTTTAATGGAAAAATTTGGATGTAAATTTTATTTCGGGTGTGACCTCTTTTAAGAGGACCTTTTAAGCTATACGTTCGTTTTGACGGCATTAAAAGACGTTCTCGTTTTCTCAGTACAAGTCCCGTCCTAGTTATCGTTCATTCATAATTTAAACAGAATATGTGATACGGGCAAATATTCACTATGGAAGTACACAGTTAGTTTTCAGTTAAAATAAATGTTGTTTTTTTTTTTTTTTGGTTAATAAAAAAATTTGGAAATTTGACGTTTTTCAATCACATTTTTTTTATGTTTAAAAATACATATCGAAAAATACTCTACGCTCTGTCTTAGCTTTTGCTCTCGTCTTTTATTTAGTGTAATAATTTATCTTTTATGATAACTTTTGATATAACTTTGTTCAGAAATGTATAAGTAGTTTTTGAACAAATATCGTGATTACACAACAATAAAATGTAGTACAGATATGAGACTACTTTTAGATTACTTCTGAAATGCATTTTAACACTTTTCAATTGTTAAATTTACATTATTCAAAAAAATTTCGTAGAAATTACCTATACAGACCTTTTCAAAATCGGATGGTATATCGTCCACTTAAGTATAATAACTTTTGAATATAATTCGTATACTTAGCTTTATTTATTTTATTAGGATTTGTAATTGTAGGAGCCACTGCAAATTCCTATTTGTTTATTGTTTTCAAAAAATTCTCCGGTAATTTTCAGACTTTTCCGTTTTTCGTTCGTCCATATTCTCACCTTAACTCTGATCCGAGAAGAAAAAACGCGTTTCTGAAAATGCCACCAGGCCGTTAACACTAGACTTTTTTCGTTCCGTAGTCTTACCGTGTTGAACTCCCAATATCGGCTTTTGCGACCTTTGCCGATGCTTTTTGACCCTGTAGAAGTCGGATTTGCGTTTATCAAACGTTTTTAGGCCCGACCGAATTCTTTTTTTTTTTTAAATCATCCCTGTCCGTTTTATAAAAACTGAGTGTAACGTATTTCACACAACGTTAAAATTACACATTCATATAAATTAAATTCAAATTTTGAAATATATCACGAAATTCTGACAATTTGAAATACATTTATCTATTTTAGCCTACAATTTGTAGGTAACTACTTTGCAAATTTGAAGTCAGTTGGAATTAAATATATCGTTCATAGACTTTTATTTAACCGTTTTTACCAAGTGGAAATGTTCAAAAGTCTGATTAAATATTGATATACCTACGATGAAAAACAGATGAGTTCACTTTTCTCCCTTCTTATAATATTTAAGATGCTATATATAGTCTGGAAATTGAGAGTGAAACTTATATTTTATTGCAGACATATACTTTGTAAACCTCTTTATTATCTTTTTAATTTCTCCTTTCATAAAGGAGTAGTTCCTTAACATTTCCATAACATTTTTGTGTTTCAAATTTTATGTTAATTTAGTGGTCGAAGTTTGGTTTGGAATACGGCTTCGGAAAAATAACATAACGTGAAATTTATCAAGATTAAGTGTTAGTCCAAGACGCTGAGCCCAAATATTGAAGATAAGAATCTAGCACAGATTGAAAAATGAGACCACTATTACTAGGAGAGTGAATTGTGAAATAAATCTTAACATCATCCGAAAAAAAGAGAAACTTGGCATTAGTGATCCATTTACTAATTTACTCGACGAAGATAATGAAAAGTAGAGGACTTAAGTGTCATCCTTGAGGTATATCAGAAGGAACGTTTGGTAAAACAGAAGTAGAATTATTGACTTTTATTAGGTAATTAATTCCTATTTGTACGGTAGGACTTCAGCCTATCAGCCTATCAGGAGATTATTGATGTATATGCATCCTGCGCATCTTAAGAGAAGAGTCCCCGATCAACTATATTCAATTCCTATCTAAAGTCGGTCCTTTTTCCAGGAATCTCAAGTACAACGGTACAATTAATGCTAAAAGCAAGCGTGCTGTTTTCAGGTAATCGGTGTGTTCGAGTAGTACCATGTTCAGAGCATGAACCGTGGAATTTTATAAATAGTCTAAAACAATTTAGACTAACCGTTGAACCGCAATACGTAAACTATGTACAGAGTGTAATACCGCAAGTGCTTACTTGTATAGCTTTTAGTATTGATAGGGTTCCTATATTATACGGTTTTATCGATACAAATATCGTCTGTATAAACTGTATATGTCTATACATATTTTAACATAAAATAACTATTTATCGAAGTGAAACTTGTAGGTGTCCGTGTAGATGATTGAAGAGCAACCCACGGCACCGTTACTGCCATAATGACACGCCAACTCTTGATGTCCGCGTAGGAGGTGGCGGTGATTACTGATAGCCCGGGGCTTGTGTTTGCGCATTTTGTTTCCAAAAACCATTAAATTAACTATTTGATTATTACCTTTTATTAAACTCGCAAACTCTTCTTTCGAAACATAATGATATTAATTTTTACAAGAGCGAGTAATTATTTGTTCGAGAAATTCACCCGGATATCGCGTTAAATTGAATTCGACTATGAATAACGCTAGAACACGAGTAGAAACTGTACTTTAATTATGAACGAGGTAATTCATTAACATAATTTATTCAAAAATATTCATACCATAATTTACTAAATTCGTTACCATAAGCCGACGGGATACGATGGGAGTGAAAGCTATTCGCTCATCAGGCTGGATGATCTCAGCCTTAAGTGTGTCGGACGGGGTAAATAATTACCCCACTACTTTTTAATTAAGTTTTAAACTTTCTTTGATAATAGTTTCGGATTGGGAATTTTGACTGCTTTCCATCAACATGTTATTATTAGATAATATTAAGTTCAATTGAATTAATATCGGTTTCCAAATTTGATATTTACGTTTACATCGTGCATCTGTCCAGTGTCCAGCGATCAAACTTTTACCCCACGCCACGGAATCGTATTTTAACCTTTACATAATACAAAAAACCCTCTCATTTTTTACAAAATAAAACGTCCGGGTAGAATGATTAAAATATTTATTCATATTATATTATGAATAATATAAGCAGGACCATTTATATTATACTATGATTGGCAGGACCAAGCCCGGGGCGGGCTCTCGATTTTTAGCAAATATTTATTTGAATTACTTTTTTTGATTATGTACCCCACTAATTCCATTATTATATGATATCACTGAAAACCAGTAAAATAAGGATAGAAAAAAAAGCCATTCTTATCTCGTAAAATCCTTCTACCGGGGCAAGTATTTTCGAAAAAAATCTTGGCCCGGAGGAATCAACACTGATCCCCCAACCCTCTTGTCAGTCCTGAAGATTGGGAAATCTACATAAAAACCACAGGGCATGAAATATTAAATTTCTAAGAAAATAACATATAGTTCATTCTGTATTAGGTCCATTAACTTGGCCCCCCTTCCCATGTCGAAATTTCAAAATTTTACTGCACCATGCGTTTGTACCGTTTGAGTTATATATATATATATAAATGTTTTACAAATTGATTTGTTTTTTATAAAAATATTTAAATAAAGTACAATACATAAATATATACAGTAAATTTAGTAAGTATAGTATACAGTAAATATCATATTAATTTTTGATGATTATTATAAAATATCAAGTGAATTAATTAATGTAACCAATTTGGCATATATTATATTTAAATACATTTTCTACAATAAAAAAAATCTAAAATATCGCATTTAATCTGAATTAAAATATTGAACAAGATTTTTAAAAAATTCAAACTTTTCTGTACGAAGAAATCGTGTAAATCGCATTGGAAACATTGAAATACAAAGTTTTACAAATGAGTTATTTAATTCTTGCAAAAAAAAAAAAAAAAAAAGCATGATCAAAAAAAACAAAATCATAAATTCATACGCCTGCCTATAAATATATAATCAACTCAACTATTACAAGTAAAATGTAAAAAGTAACTTTTAAAACAACCTAATCTGTGCTATAGGTATATAGTTTCTCTACTCGACAAAATTATCGAAAATTATCGTTAAGAAAATTCAATAATATTCAAATGAATTTCGGTGTGAGATTCCGTTCTTTAAATTTCGTTTTTATTTTTGACAAGCGATATATTTTCTCCGTTCCCCGAAAAAAATAATACGCTGTTTAAAATGCACTATATGTAATGTCGACGGGTCGAAATCCCGAGCGTATAAAGTCGAAATTATAATAGGGAACACTCACATAGCGGTCTCCGGTCATCAGTGCTAAAAAGTGGTGTCGCGCAAGTGCTCTGTATATCTCCGCCGAGGATCTTTCATCATTATTTTCCCTTTGAACGAAAGGATAAAAAGTTTTTCTCATTTCGCCGCGTCCCTTTGATCCGTTATGCAGATGATCGGGGCCACAGTGGACCTTTAATTGCCACCTACTTATATATTAATTTCACGAGTATGTGCGATGACGGAGACTTTTCGTTCGAAGTGGACCGGAGCAGCCGGATCATTATGGTTTATAACGGGTATAAATTATTATACCTTGCTTATAATTGGGGGGACTGGAACCTTATTTCCCTAAAATGTTGTTCGAAAATGATTACCATATCGCGATAAAAAAAAAAAAAAATGCGCATTTTGCATTGCATTGCCAAAACATGGAAACCGACGATTTTCTACAAGTTACGTCATTAACTGCGTATATAATTTAGTTGAAATGCGAAACATGAATTGCGCGTATTGGAAATCTCGAAATTTCGTTACTTTTCGTCGATAATTTTCAAAAACAGCATAATACACGTCTTGGAAAAAATTTTAAATAAATTCACGTAGGTACAATTGCAAAAAAAAACATATGAATCTAATAATGTAAATGTTGATTTCACGAAACTAATTATTTCCGTATCGCGAGAAAAATAATAGTCTCGTGAAAAATATATTGCAAAAATAAAAATAAAAACACTTATCCGTATACTTATGATATGCACTTAGGGTCTATGAAATTAATTATATTTCAAGGACCAATTTGTTCAGAAACAGAAATACATAGTTAGGTACTACGTTATTTCGTCGAATTTTAAGTACATTTGCATAAAATTGTTTATACTAAATTGACCTCATATTATTTTAGAATACATAATTTCTCGAAAATGACAAATGTATTTGCGACGCGACTCGTTAAATATATTGTCGATTAGAAAACTGACGACTCGTTTGTACACCACGAAAATATATTATGTATTACACCCATCCGCTCGCCCATTTTCACAGAACATATATATTATTTGTTTATTTTATCTATTATATATTATAACCTATTTATTTTTTATACATATGACCGGTACCCAGGTACATCCAGAGGTTTTAACCTATTACCCAGATAGCTAACTTCTGATATCGTCTATCACTCTATCACAATATTATATTTGAATCCAGCTGTTATGAATGACGGCAATTTTCAAAGAGGACGATATCCCAATGTTATAGTATAATAAATCGTCATTTTTCGTTTGAATAATTAAATTATGATCGTATTTACCAGTAATATTATATTATTAATTAAATCTTTCTCTAATTGATTACATTGATGATCTACCTATAATGATTGATGTTCTAATTCTTATTTTACACATTGTTACGTCAATAAATACATGCCTATAGTATTTTATAATTATTTATTTAATTATATTTTTAGTTTAAAAAAATTATACAAATAGAACGAGAAATGTAATTTTCATTTATGAAATGTAAATTATTAATTACTCAAATTATTGGATTTTCTTTAATGAACAAACAATTTTGAATTATCTAATATATATTTTATATTTACTAACAAATCCAAGTTCTGCAGACCACTCATAAATGTCAATGACTAATAATAATAATAATAATATACTGATGTTACTAACTCAGAAAAACACATAATAACCCAATAAAATGTATAAAAATTAAAACAACAATAATATAAGAATATCATATTTTATTTTACAAAATTATATACGTACATATGTACATTATACTGCACTATTATATAGAAACAGTTCAATACATAAATATTTTCTTTATAAATTAAATGCATTGGTTTAAAAACAATGTACGTTTATTTAATTTACTTATTTTGTTTGTACATTTCGTACTTGAAGAATAATTTTTCCCAAAAGCATGAAATCTTAATTTCAAACATATGCTAAAAATTATTTTAATTCATTGTAATGTATGTTTACTGGCTAAAATATTTTCTTTTTCGCAATTCAATTTACCAAGTACACGAGTGTTAAAAGAAAAATAGTTTTAACTAATACTATAAAAAATAATTAAATATAATATATAATATTATATAATATATAATAATACATATACTAGTACTATATTTTAATTGTTATTTTTTTCAACATTCACATTTTTCCAATTATATCTGTTAAATAAAATTTCTTTTTTCCGTTTTATTTTATAATTTCAAATGCATAAAATGATGCAGAAATCAAACCACCACGGTTTTTCCAATCAACAAACATTATGACCATAGTTATAGTCTGTTCTCACTTGTACTAGGCTATTTGTACATTAAATACAAAATACATTGGTCAAAATCTTTTTCATTGCAAATTCTGCTATACAGGTATAAAATAGTAGGTACTCGTATTTTATTTTAGGTCATATAAATTTGAACAATTATAACTAATAACTAATATTGTGTTTGATAAAATATCATCACCTAGTTCATCATAACTATTTTCATCGTTTTAGTCATTTAAATCATAATGTTTTTTTTTCTTTGCTCACTTTATTTCAAAAATGTTCCCTTGAATAACATTAGGGTTATTGTTTAGGTCATATCTATTTGTTATACGAGAAAATAATAATTCTATATGACTTTGGGAAAAACGATAAGTCAAAATATATTTTTTAGATAATATATTATTTGATATGAATTCTTTATTAATAGAATATACTGAAAGCACAGCAATAGCTACACCAATAATACCTACATTTTTTTTTCTTCCTATAAGATACAATGGTTTATTTTTTAGATCAGTTAGGTACATATTTTTATCAATCGTCAGTGAAAAGCATTTAAACTCCGTTTGAAGTTAATCCTCGGTTAAGCTAAAAATACGATTTTATGCTCATCGATTTAAATTTTAACGGGCCTTTAACCATAGATTAAGTCAACCGAGATATATTGGTTAGTTAAACTTTAAACGTCGTGTAAGTTCGATATTATCAACAAGCTTATAGTATATTTTATCTATTTTATTTGGTAAGTGGGTAATGTATTATATTCTCGTACCTATATAGGTTTATATTGTTATTTTAATAGGTAATATATAAGAACATATATCAAAATAAGTATTTACTTTATTATAGTTACGATTGTCGTATTATGTATGTATATTATTTATAATTAATTCTAGATGAAAAAATTGTTATTAGAAGAAGTAGTGATGAAGACATTTATTTTATGATTTATACGAATTGAAATTTAAACTTCGAAACAGTTAGGTATATACTGTCAACAAGTATTGATAAACCAGACAACCAAGATTTTCCGTAAGAGAAATTGTTTTTTAATTCTCCACAATGTGTTTTTTCTGACTACCAAGTAAACGGAAAATTCTATTTCACTGTCAATAAAATTTTTACAACGTTTTCGTTTGCCATTAAACACATCTTAGAAAAATAATTTATATATTATACAATTATAAGAAAAAATATGAACAGTAAGTACATCAATATAAATTATTCATTAAATAAACATTTAAAAAAAACACACCTGAAATAAGACTATCATCAAAGCACATTAATGTTAATATTAAAAAAAAAAGGTAATAATAGCTACAAATTAAGTAAATGTTCATAATTAATAAATGTTCAGTTTCTTAAACCTAGTTAACATAAACTTAGAATAAATATGATCGATAAAATGGTCCTTAATGCAAATAAATATTATATTAATAGTAATATAGATTTGTCAAGAAAGTCTATGTAATTTGCATAAATGGAATTGTTGAACCCTTTAGTGAATGAAAGCCTACTATTAAGAAAATAAAATATCCTATCTATTGTGCTAATAAATGTAATTGTTTTAAAACAATTAGCAAATTAGAAATACTTTTATCTTTTTAAAAACATCAACGTATCAGCAGTTAATGTTTGTGATGCAAGTTTTAGTTTTATTTTATTATTTTTCCATTCAATATAAGCTTCCTATCATTTGTTTGCAAATTTAAGCCCTATATTATCCTGAACTTTATGAAGAACTTCAATATATTTCCATTCTATACAATATACCTACCATTTTGGCTTTTAATTTGTTTAGATCAATGGTCCCCAATCTTTTTTCTTCTACTCCACCAAAAAATATGGTACTAAATTATTAATATTTCCTCAAACTTTACAACCAAAATATGTCAATTTTAAAAAATTTTAGAAACATGAAAAATTAATATATTATATATCAGTTTATTCAATAAAATTCAATTTCTGATTTATTTTGGTGACTGCATACATTACATCCGTCGATAACACACAATATCATCATTGTGTTATCTTATACTCCCAATAAATGATAATATTATCTTATATTCTTCAAAAAGGATATTTTAAAAATGAAAAAGAAAAAAATCCGTTGTCTAAAAATTGTAAAAATTTAAAATGTTTAATAAAAATTCGTTTACAAAAAACCTGACGATTATTAGCGTTGTTTACCTGAAACCCTTAAAGCGGATTCTAAAAGTGGTTTTAAAGATTAAAAAAAAATTGAAATACCTATAATCAAATCGATAGAGTAAATAATTTTGTAGTGAATTCCATTTGGGTTTTTAATTTACTTATTAAACACCGGTTATTAGAGTTTAAAAAAGTAAAAAATAACATTTTTAAACCACAATTACTTTTTTTAAATTAAAAAATTAAAAACCAAAATAAGGTACACTCCAAAAATGTTGTCCTCTATTGATTTTATAATAGGTTATTTACTTTCAACTCTATTTAATGCAAAACTGATAAAACTGGTTGTTTTATCAGTTTTGCGAAAATATGTTTATTTTATCAAACATCGTGATTACACGACAATTTAAAGTGATACTGACACGGGACCAATTTTAAAATGTACTTAAATAGGTATTTTTAAATCGTTAGATATTTATATTTCTAAAATTTTCTCAAACATTGCCTAAACACGACCTTTGAAAAACAAGCGTGAATGTCCTCTTAAGACATTTTTTTTTTATGTAATATTGTAATATTAACAATTATTTATTGTAATATAAATAATAATGTATTATTAAAACTGCGAAGATATAGGACGATACACATTTTCCTACGTGCAAATGTATATAACTCGCTTAGATATTTTACACGCACTTCCGACACAATAATGAAGATATTATAATGTTTTCAGACCGCGTAGGTTTATACTTTGGAGTGATGTTTCCGAGAAACACCGAAATCCGCACCTTGTACCACGTTGTAGTTGTTGGCGGTGATGGTATATAGTTGTATCGTACTTTCGTTATGGTTTTCTAGAAACTTGAACTTTTTTTAAAAAGTTTACTCGAATATGTAAAACATTTTCGTGTCATAATTTTGGGTTTAAGACATTCTGTTAAAATTTAAAACGAAACATTTTAAAAAACAAGTATTTATACTTTTAAAGAAAATATCTATTGGAAAAGTTTGATTTTGACAATAATAATTGATACAGTAATGTTAAGTAGTATGTTTGATCATTTATTCTCAATTTTTGAGCTTTAGTTTCTAAGCAATATTAGTTGAGTGCATGATAATGGTTTATTACTTTAAAATTAAATATATCCCCTGCCATTATCCTACAGGATGAGCTAAGTGCTTTCCACCAAATCAAGGGGTACAAACCCCTCAAAATCTAAAGTTACGTTTTGAAAAAAAGTATGCGTCTAAGTGCGTTACACGGGGTGAACTGTTCCGATGCATATAATTTGAACTATAATTTATGGTAGAATCAAGATTTTTTCACCAAATTATCATAGTCTACCATGTGCTATTGATTACTGTAAAATCCAATCATAAATGAATAAAGGAATTTCAACTAATTATGAAGAAAACGTGTATTTTGTTTAGAAAAAAAAAATTGTAGTATATATAATATAAATTTAAACTTCAATAAACAAATCTGAAATAAATTTTCTTAACTCGTTACACAATCTACAATAATGTAAGTTATGATATTTTATCAGAATTATTGTTGTGTGTGAAATTATCACTGTATTACGGTCAAAATAATTTAAAATTGCTCAAATGGGGTCAAGTGTTACAGGGTGAACTACTTTTATACAATTTAAACTACAATCTAATATTTTTTTTCTATTGTATAATTATGCAATCATATTTATTTTCTCAAATATATTTAGTTCATTGTATGTTTTATAATTTTATATAAAACGGAAAAGTTTAATAGAAATATATTTTATTAGTTAATTCTTTAAATTATCTTTTAATTTAAATCATCTAATTTATTTTGTAAATTGTATTTATTGTGTGGTTATATAGAATATGTTATAAAATTACCCAATTTATTTACCAAATCGTAATCTTTCAAAATATAAAATTGTAATATATAACTTTAACATTGGATTTTAATGTTTAATATTCGAAATACGTTACGGGTTATACCAATAGTTTAGTCTGGAGCGATGTGTTCCATTTTTTTGTTTTTTTTTTTTTAATAAATATTTCAGATAATTTTATTAGTTGTATGTTTATCTATTTAACTGAAGATTATAATTAATTTATCTACATTCGTAAAAAGTAAAATTGTAACAGTTCGCTTCATGCTCCCTTAACCGACAATACGATAGTTAGCCTTCAATCGACTGATAAGGAAACAAATAATAATCAAATGTACGGCGTCTTAGAGCAATCACTCCGTGATAAATATTAATTAAGGATTATAAATTACAGTTAAACCACAAATTAAGTTATATTAGAATGAAAACTCGAGTAGTCTGAAATATGTCCGTCATATTAAATATATTATATTTCAGTGTAATAATTCTCCTTTTTTTTTTATGATTTCGTATATTATATTATAGCAACAGTAATACATTATTAACTGTATAGCTAATTGTATCTTCTTCTTCTTCTCCTTCGCCTTCTCTCCCAACTATTTGGGGTTAGCCACCCTGGTCCTACAATTCCACTTAACTCTATCTCCCGCATCTTCTTCACTTACTCCCACCTTCCTCATATCACTTGCCATTACATCCCCCCATCTCTTTTTCGGTCTTCCCCTCCCCCTTTTACCAACAACATGCATTTCCC
>JAIPRL010009778.1:0-16833 GCA_025469235.1 Pemphigus obesinymphae
AAAAATATAATTTATTGTTCTGGCGACAATTACCCACCCAATAGGTATTATACCTATAGACGTAGTAATATTAGTAATATTACTACGGGTTCTCGGTCGTCGTGCCGCCGCGTTATTATAAATAATCTAGGTTACTAACTAATATTGTTTATTTTAGAGTTAAGTTTTAACCAGTTGACCAGTTTGGTATATAAAATTTATTTATTTATTCAAGGTATTTATGAAGATTTTGAATTTTAAACATTTGTACCAGAGTTTGGGATTAATAAAGATATTTTATTTTAATAATTTTTGTTTATTAATAAAAATTTGTTAATTTTTGTCATTAAAATGTGATAAACATAGTTGAGCACATCAATACGCTTTATTAAAAACATGAAATATAGTTCGGAATTAAAAACTAAAATATTAACATAGTTTTTCTATGAATTTTAATTGGTGTCCGGAGTTACCCTCTTTTGTGGTTAACTCCGGACAAACTTCAACTTTATATAAAAACTCAAGAATGAAAAATATAATTTTTTAAAGTTGATCATTATTTTTTTTTACATATGTTAACTTATTTGAATTTTTTTTTTACAGAATTTTAGATTCGTTATTTTCAGAAATATTCTAAAAAAATACTAAATTTACCCCGTTTTACGGTATATATGAGATAAAATTTTATTTTATTGGTAACATACTTAAATACAGCTGTACCCACCTACATAATATTATTATAAGTATTGAGGTAATTTTACAAAATTAAATACAATATAATGATATATATGAACCGTATAAAAACGGTTTATTTTATTTGTTGTCAGCCGATATAGGTTTTCTTTATTTTTTAGAATAGTTTTCCTCGGATGGCTTCTATGATTATACAATAATATATGCTTACACAATTTGTTTACTGCATGGGCACATGGCGCGCACTATCATATATCATCTGATTAGTTGATGTACCAACTCACTCACTCGTTCTATGTTTTCAATGTAAAGTGCCACCTGCAATTACCATTAACTGTACTATTAAGTGTTCATTTACTGCTTTAGTTAATTTGTTGTTTTATGAATCATCAACTACAACATCAATATATTTGCAAGCGACAGACAACCAGTTTTTTGAAAGTCCTTCAAAATATTACAGATGAAACATAGTTTCCAAAAGTTTTCAACGAATCAGTGAACCAAATGCTAAATGACCCAGATACAAATGAGTTTGGAGATTACTTTATTTGTGTATATGGTAATAAGGTTAAACAATGGGCATATTGTTATGGAAAAAATTTAAGGATTAATTGCAAACATGCATTTAGAGTCCATGCATAAAACAAATATACTTTATAAAGTAGGTACTATTATTTAAATGGTTGTAAGATAGGACATTTAGATAAAAGTATTATGGTGCTTAGGCGTTTTACAAGAGACAAAAAAATTGAAAGATTGGTAAATCTATTTCACGAATACAGGAAATAAAAAAAAGAAATGACAAGAGTGTATCTCTTAATCTAAATATACAACATTGTGATACTAATGAATGGAACGTTAAGAGTGAAAGCACTGAGGGCAAATGGTATAATATGGTAAAATATGCATACATTCATAGCAATGTACCATGTCTAGATTATCAAATAAAATCAATGATATGTAAACACATTTATATAACTGTAAAGTAAACATCAAACAATTTACAAATCTGAAGCACAGAATAAATTAACTTATTTTATGTCTGAAGTACCTTCAATAATCACTTCTGCAGCGTTACCTAATATTGAACTTAAAAAATGTGAATCTAAAGCAACAACAAATAATTTAATTATAATTTTATAAATTATATAAATAAACTTTTAATTATAAGAAGTTATTTTTTATTTTAATAGATATATTTTAATAATTTAATTTAATATATGTTTTTCATTAAATATAAGTAATATTTTTCTAGGTATATTATTACCTTACATCTAAAAGGATTGTGACGTCATCTCCTGGAGTTCGGTTAACATGTTGGTCGAGTTACGAGATGCAGGGCGAACTGCCGTTACTTACATACTTGACATGGATCCTAGGACCTCACAATGTTTGTTTGGAGAGAGTATTGGTTGGTCCTTTTTACTCATATGCCTATTCTACACACCTATATGCTATATGAACATGCACATGTGCATAAGTATGTATTTTACGTACATACACACAGACACACATACGATATAGCGGGGACGGACCATTACAATATCATTCATTCTTGAATATCTAGAATTAATTCCAGATGAAATAACTACAATTAATACGAAACATACAACACTGATACATTATTTAATTACTAAAGAGAAGTATAATTCACCTATTTCATATCTAGACATTTACGAGATTCTATATAACTTAAAAAATGCTTAAAGCGCGATTCACACTTGTCCGTCATGGACCGGCACAGCACAGCACGTACCGTCATAATGAAACTTAGTTACTATACCTATGTAATGAGATAATTCCCATCTATACATAACGTCAACCACTGGCATCCACCGGCACGTTCCAACATTCTCGTCGAGAATGTTTTGCCGGCGCCGGTCGATGACGTTACGTATTGGGTTGGTGTAGTGTGAATATTACAGTGGCCAACCGACATTATTTTTTACTATAATTTAATATATAATTTGATTTTGCATGGAATTTATTATATATTCTATATATATAATTCAAATTATCACAATTGGTAAAATTTTCAAACATATTTTTATAATAATAAAATAATATATAAACGAATGCAAGTTTACAACCACAAGCTTGAAGAAAATTTTACACAATAAATAACACTAAACAACAACTAGACCATTATAACCACAAACAACCCAACAACTTCAACGAATACGTGGAGCGTGCGCGCCGGTGTCGGTTGTTGCCGGTCCCATGTGAATTAACTATGCCGTTTCCGTGACGGTACGTGCTGGTTCGTGACGGACAAGTGTGAATCGCGCTTTAAGAGATGGATACGAATATATATCGATATAACTAAATCTAACAGTTAGAATGGGAAACAATAAAAATCTTATATTCAAAATATTTGACAAATGTAAAATAAATATACCTACTTATAAGTATAACAAGGGGGTAAATCACTAACGTAAATCAGTGTACAAATTGTTGGAAATCTTTTGGTAATCACGGAAATTTTTTTGCGATCTCTGGAAATCTTAGAAATTCAATTGCACCCTTTATTAACCTAATCAAAGTTTCGGAATCAAAATATTACTTAGTATGAATACTATACATTTATTTACGGCGTTTTTCCTTAGTAAATAAATGTATATTACCCCTTATATTGACATAAGACCATAATATTGGTGTGTGTATTATGTTTAAGAGATGCATATTCTCGTTTGTTCCGAAAATTTCAACCTTTGTTCCCGAATTATAGCCAATTTACGGTGGGGGTGGTAGGGAATGCCAGCATACCCACTTTCGAATTTTTCAATGAAACTCCAGGTTTTTCTTCTTCGTTTATTCTCGTTTGTTCCTTCTTTGTTTCCGACTTGTAGCGGGAAAAAGGGGGGGGTTTGTTATAGTAGTTACTATTGTATAAAGTTACAAGTTTTTAGAGTTGGTTACGAGGGAAATAGATTATTATAGTTTTATTGTCATATATACGCCTGCCTTTATAATTTGTTTAAGAAAGGAAAATGAGAGTTATTACCGGAGACAGGAGAATGAGAAAACCTCAGTTTTCGAAAATATTATTTTCCGAGTGAGATAGGATGGAAAAAGAAATAGAAAAGGAAATCCGGAAATTAATACGATTGATGTTTTCGTAATTGACTTTTACCAAATGAAATCCTCTTTATGGAAAGATCTATATATTTTCCCATAAAAAATATCAAAAAAATACCTGTACATTAACATTTATTTGTTGTTATTTATTTCTATTGTTTTAATGTGATACCTACTTACTCTACCAGTGTTTAAAAACGTATTATTTTCGTCTTATTATGCATACTGTTATAATTGTTATGTTATGATAAAAATGTTTAAATTTAATATTGTGTATTCTTAAATGAATTTTTTTATGCTACCTATAGCTACATAATTATATAAATTAATATGTATACCCACAATTAATGTTTCTACTAATATCTAATAATAATCTAATAATATAATAGTGTACCTACAATATATTACAACAGTTATATTCAACATGGAAAAGTGTCGAGTATTTTAAGTAAAAACATTTTAATTTTTTTTTTTTTACTTTTTAGTTTATCATTAAATGCAGTGCTTGATTTGGGAGAAATGCGAGGGAAAGAGTACCCCCTTTTTTAATTCAGCGTAGAGTTTATGCTATTCGATTGTGTTTTTAGTCTCATTGTTTAAATTTAAGGGGTTTTTTTTTAAATACAATTTGTTACTGAGATTTTGATAAAAATGGAGACAATTTCTGTACTAAATTAAAATGCTACGTCATAGATTAGGCCCGCATCCGTAAATTTCTCGTCTACATTATTATATTAACTTGTTTACGTGGTTTTAATTTTCTGGAATTTTCTTGAACTTCCGTGTTTCTATATTAAGCTGTAACCACCATGATGAACATTCGAGAAATTTCATGAAGGTACTTCTGTCTATATAATATAAGCTGCACCACCTGAAACCCGATTATTCAGATATACGCGTCACATTGAGTTACACCTTGTATAATTTCGACTTTCAGTCAATACGAACACTCAATGTCAACAAGATTTTTACCCATATTCTGACTATTTGTTTATATATTATCAGGTACGTGCTCTTATGACAGTTTTTATAGTATCATTTAATTTAATAAAACCAAGTCATACGCTATGTAGTTATAAACTATATGCTGTTCGTAAGTAGTAGAAATCAGAAATAAATAAAAAAATTTTAATTCAAGCAATTTTTAAATTAAAATTTATTATTCTAAAAGTTAGCTTTTTTTTATATTTTGGATATTATTCATAAATATAATATTTCTGGTTTCTATGATCACTTGGGATAAAATCCATACAGCATTGTTTACGTACTAGCCAATACATAAAATATAGATGTACCTAGCTATATTATTTATATTTTTAATATTAATTATTATATTAAATTTATTTCAATGGAAAATTTAGAGGATGTCATACGTTCAGTTTTAGAAAAAATACGAAACAACTAACAACATTATCTAGTAATCTACGTAACTTTTTTTTTTTTGTGATAAATTTGATTTTTAAACATTTGTAGTTATGTAAAAAAATTGATTTTTTTTTTTTATATGTGTATTTTTACCATAGACCCTATACTAATAGACGGAGCATGTATGTAGTTCCAGCGGTCAGACGTGGGTGCGCTGATCGACTTTTACCAGTTAACTATGCACATGCGCAATAGAATTTCAGGTTCAGCGATCGGTTGTCGCGTTTTAAAAATTATTGTATGATAACGGATTGATAAGATTACATTCGCATTTCACACTATGCACGTGACATTGTTAACTTATTCACGTGTTCTTGTCTATAGTGTTGACTGTTATTTGTATTTATAATTTGTTTTTTAATCTGGGTAATTAATTGTTCATTACAACGATTTTATAATATAGAATTTTAAAAATGGGTGTAAAGTGTGTTGTTTGTAACGTTCAATACAAAGCAAGTACTGAAAAGAAATTTCACTCGTAAGTAATATTTTAGGAGTTACCTAAACAATTTAAATTTCCTATCATTCCTTTTTTAACTTATAAATATAGTTCATTATATGAAAATGTGCTGAATTTACTTTAGGTTTCCCAAAGATGAATGTCGATAACTACAGTGGAAAAAGGCATGTGGACTAAATTTATGTTTAGCAACGTATAAAGTATGCTCTGATCATTTTTTGCTAGAAGATTACGAGTTAAGTGGTCTTCTAAAGAAGGATGCTGTTCCCTGGTAATATTTTAAAATAATATTTTGATTTGAAGAATAATATAATGTGAGTTAATTTTATTGTTTTTAGTAAAGAAAATGGATTGATTAAGAGTGATGCAATGACGACTCCAGAAAAAAAGAAACCTGACGAGTATCAAATAGTAATTCAGTCTCCGATGTCTGAGATTTGTGTTACCCCAAGGTAAAATTTAATATTTTTTTAACATTGAATTATTTCATCATATACATAATATGTCATGTTATATTGTAATATATTATGTAACTAATGTTTGCATCAATCAAACTGGTAGTTGGTGGCTCCGCCCACAGCTGCGACTAAGCAATCCGAATGTGATATTTTAAGTAGCATTCACACACCAATATTATTAATAAAAAAAAATACTTCAGGTATACTACAAATAAATTTATAAAACCGATTGTAAAACGCCGCGTTGTGATTGTAAACCACCAACTGCTAGTTTGTTTGATGCCAACATTACCTATACTATGTTGTGTCTGTACTAAAAAAACATAATACATAATATAATATAAATTAGTGTTATGTTCATTTCAGGAAATATGATTTGGACTATGTAGAACTTTTATCACCAGTTCAACTAACCACCAAGTTAAAGAGGTGTAAAATGGATAAATGCAGACAGTATAGGAATTTTGTCTCCTAGTCATTTTAGTTCTCTACAACGAACTAAAAGACACATAAATGATAAAAAATAAATACAAACAAAAACAAATCCAAAACCATAACCTTCAAAAGCAGGTTAAAAGATTTGTGTGAAACTGAAAACATATGAAGAATTAATTGAAAAATTACAAAAACACTTATTGTCTGAAAATGTGGCCTGTCACTTACAAATAGTGTTTTGTTCATAGACCCTGGTTAAAATATACTAGGTTATTGCAGATATACCCCCACTCTAACGTTTTTTTTATGTATAGAAAATAAAATGGCAGCGTAAGGGGATACCGTATATGTTACCATTATGGTTAACATAGAGCAGTATGTGTAGTTTTATATGAGTTTACCCTTACGCCACCATTTTATTTATATTTGATAACGATTTAAACTATTTACAATGACCTGGTATATTTCAACCATGTCATAGATCTTATACTGATAGACGGAGCATCATAGGATAGTGTGGTTTTTCTTTTCTGGTAGCAGCATGATGAAATCTTAAATTTAGAAATTTAGTAATTATTAAAGCTATAACTTGGTCCCTGTGCAATACAGTTTCCATACTGTGACCCAGAAATTTCATTATGAATTAATAATTTCTTATAGGCCGTTTTAAATTGTTTACATGTGGGATTGTTATTAAATCCTCCTCTTTGGCGCACAGAGCTAAAAAATGTCTCTAAATGGTCTTGAGATAATTTGTATGATAATACATATTCAATTGAATATTTATTATGAATAAAAGAATAGAATTTTAACAGATTATTTAGGGCTTTTTCTGCCACTTTCAATCACTAGTTTACCATTTCCCAGCATCAAACCATATATGTATTTTTCAAAATCTATGCTAAATTTTGTAAAATTATCTAAGCTTTTTTCATCTAGTTACACATTGAATGGACTCTTTGAGTATCTAGTCTGACAATTTAAAATATCGAATGCATTATTAATCATTGAACAAAATTCAGAAGTGCTGGAACTACATATATGCTCTGTCTAACATTATAAGTTCTATGGTTTTAGTTTACATTAAAATTTAAATAATGTAAAGTATTTGAGTATAAGTATTTGTTTAAAAGTATTTAAATACTTTTCTTATTGAATATTTTTTTAAGTACTTTAAAGTTTTCTGTGCAATGTACATCATTACTATACTGTCTATACTGATGGTATATGTAGTAATAATTATAATAATAATGATTGTATAATTGTATATTTGTTGAAAACATTATTATAGGTAGTACATATAATTTTTAAAATAAAAATTGTATTATAACCCAAATTACTTTGTTATGTATATTTTGGTCATAGACTGTATACTATTATTGAAGGTGCCATATAATTATGCCTTTTAAAATATTAAATTTTCATTATATTTTACACAAAATTATATATATATATATATTTGCATAATATATTTATGTTATATATATATTTACAATTGTCTTTTTTAATACATAACAATGTTAATATTGTATTGAAACCAGTCATTTGGTTCTGATACGTTGTATTCTTTGGTTGAGCGTACAATGATGGGACAGAAAATACCTTTTATTATTTAAATTAAAAATATTAAAAAATTTCACCGATGAGAGTTTTAATGCGTACATGGTGGCATAAGTATAGTAAATAAGTAAATACAGATATATACAAATAATAATAATAATATACTTAAAATATAGAAGAGAAGTGAAAGATGTATTTCATTATATTAATGTTGACAATATGATAATTAATATAATAAATATCGAATTGTTTAAACGCGAAGAACTGAATTGCGTGGAACTAATTATTATAGGCAGTATAATAATCCAAAACAAAAATAATTTGAACAATCCCATAAATTCAACGGTATAATACATTCATTAACTAATTTCAGATACCTATATAATTATTAATTATATTGTTGCAGGTCACTCATCATTATCACTGTTTTCTCGTTATTGCAAAAATATTAAATTTAGATTACAATAACAATAAAAGTTTTTATAAAACCATCCTCAATAACCTAATTAAAAAAAATATATTATTTCAAATCAGAATAAACAAAAAAAAAACCATATGAAATATACCTAAATAAAAAACACCCCAATATAAAAAATATACTTACAAGTCCGTTAATAAATCAAATTTTAAAAATTCCAAAAGATACAATAATAATAACTATTAAACATTATAATCTTGAATCCACAATCTTAAAACATAAAATTACAGCATTTAAAAAAATAACAGAAATCGACCATGCCCAAATATCAAAAAAATTTGAATCTATGAAATTAATAACAACAAAAATTTTGGAAAATGAACATCAAACATTAAAAAATTTTATTATCTTTTTCAATAATAGTTTATGCGACTATAGAAAAAAAATTCACACATTAACAAAATTCATCAAAATAACTCCATTTAAAAAAAAAAAGAAAACATTTGGCTGACTCCCGCATTATTAACATCAATATCCAAAGAAAGAAAAAGAAAAAGAAGAAATAACTTTTTAACAGAGGAGTTTTATAAAGGGTATATTTTACACATTTGTACAATATATTATTTCATTTCTAATTGGCATTTTTTTTTTTTTTTTAGGGCAAAACTAGAAAGAGAATTTAAATATATTTAAATAAAATAAAAAAATTTGTATACATAAATATTGTTGTTGAATTATTTATTGAATAACTTCAGACTAATGTGTCAGATGACAAATGGTCTTGGATGCACTCTAGGGTCCTACCAACGAGTTGTAATCATTTGAAGTACTTAGGTTGACGCGTAGGTTTTATATGATTTTATTGTACGAAAACGCCATACAAATTGTTAATAAACAAACAATTTGAAATTTTTTTTTAGTTAAATAGTGGAATAGGCCTAAAGGGGATACCACTATAAAAAAAACGCACCTATTGTTGAACCTCAATGGTGGTGTGGAACACAACAAATATTTGATAAATATACCTAATTAGTTTTTGTTAAACTACAAAAGATCACAAAATCCTTCAATATTGACCTAATCATTTCGTTCTTTCTTTTATCTTGTAAAAAACAACATTCTAAGACGTATTAGTTCTTTGTACAAAATTCGTAACTATAGCCGTTTCCGCAGAAAATGATATTTTATAAATTTTGCACACCTCTCCCCCCCCCCCCGCTGATCACTTCCAAGTTCAAAAACTTGTTAGGTATTCTTTTCCGCAAACATTTGAAAGCAGAAATGGAATCAGCGGCTCGTGCCCTACAGAATTGCATTGTCAAATTGCAAGGTTTCGCAGCACAAATACCCTGCCAATTACCTTTCTATAGGTATCTTTCTACCTTTTTACTAACTAGCGAAGTACCTACCTCTACTGATACCCAACGAGCGAAGTGTACTCTTTTTTTTAAAATCATTTTTCGGTAGTTTTTTCTAATGTAAAAATATAATAATATAAATAAATAACACCTACACTAAATATACAAATTATTTTAGATTATTATATATATACATATATATTTTTTAGATACAATTTAATAATTGTATTCATGTGACATTTGAATACCACGCTGGTAAATAATGTTGGCTATTTAATGTTTTATACTTTTATATCAATATATTATGTAATATATATATATATAAGTTATTATATATTATATAAATACAAATCTTTCTTTCTACAATAATTTTCAGTCAGTGTACAATTTACTTATACCTACCCTTGCTTATACTTTTTTATATTTATTACCTATGTAGGTATATTAATTGTGTGTACATAATTGTTAGAAAAAAATACATAAAACACTTTCATTCATTAGGTAATTTAAAAAATTTAAAAAAAAAAATGCTTGGAAAATTGTCTATTATTTACAGCTAAATGGAGAATAATTCTGGGTGCGAAAGTGAAGATCTTGTAAATGATGTCTTTAAAGAGGCAGAAAATTCATTATCGACCACTATTCCACACAATTTTAAAAAACTGTTAACAATGAATGGATATGATGATAAGAAAGCTCTTAGTTGTATTAATGATAAATCATTGGACACCATTAAAGAGTTTGCAAAAGAAGTTTTACCCAACCTCATTGATTCAAATGAATATGAATCCTATTATGGACTTTTTAAAAATAATATTCAAAAATTTCAGATTCTTAGTGGATTTCGTACAAGAATTCTGATGGTAGCTGAGTTTTATAAGACAAAATTTTCAAAAATAACTCCTGAAGTTGCACTTAAACAATCAGTTTCAAATATGAAAAACATGTCAGCAAAAAAAAACATGTACATTAAGAAATTTAACCCCAAGTTCTGTGTCCAGTGATTTAATCGTTGAAACTAATGTAATAAATATAGAAGGTGAGCGTGCTTTTTTGGAAACTGCAGTAAAAAAATGGTTACGAAACCAAGAGGATACTAATATTAAAGCATTGAACGAAAAAGATTTAAATATCTCTATTCGTGTCAATGAAAATATTAATGATGATACAGAAGATACATATTATACCTGAAATTATATCTGCATTATATATTGTGTTGTATGTAACTCTAGGCACTGTTAGAAAGGTTGTCGATAAATCTCATGCTAAAGGCAGATGGGTTTTAAGTAATTTTTACAGACATATTCAAGGGCATACTACTTCACAAAATAATGACTGCAATAAACCAAAAATCACAAGTAAAAATGTAACGGATTATTTTAACATAGCAGAATCTACTTCTAAACATGTAAATGAAAATAATTCTCTCAGAATTGAATATAATAGTGAGGCCAATAAACTTGTAGGATTTGTTTTACCTTTAAGAAATGGTTGTCCAAAGTTAGACACATTTGTGGTCACATCTGTGAAATTAGTATTGATGATGCATTTAAGATAGCCACTAAATCAAAATATGCATATTGTATCATGGCGCACCCTCTGTACCAAGTTCGCCTTCATTTTGTGTTTCAATTTTTGGTACCGATAATTGTTTTACATATGAAGATGTAATTAACCGTTGGGACAAAATGATCGAAATGGCTAACAATCAAAATATTCATGTCTTAGACTTTTCAAGTGATGGTGACCCAAGACTGTATCACGGGTTTCTACAAATTTTTGGTTCAAATTGGGTAGTCCAGATGGTTATAACCCACAGTCACGAGATCAACAAATATATATTCAAGACACAGCTCATATTGGGACAAAGTTGAGAACCCGCTTATTGAAACCAGCTACCGTACTTCCATTGGGCAACTACAGTGCCACTATAACACATTTACATTGTTTAGTTAATGATTTCTCTAAGGACAAACATTTATTAACTAAATCTGACCTAAATTCAGTTGATAAAATGAATTATTGAGCCGCTGAGAAAATGTGTTCGAATGAGGTTATCAATTTGTTGAAATCTATTCTTGATACAAATGGAACTGTTGCATATTTGTCATTTTGTCGTTCAATGATCGCAGTTTAAGTATTAAAGTTCGTGTGTATAAGTTATGGTTTGCAGTATTCTTCTTAAGACAATGGAAATTATGGATTAAAAACAATAATTTGTACAATTGTACGGCTAACTTCATATCGCTTAATTCTTATTATTGTATTGAGTTAAATGCTCATGCACTTATTCAACTTATAAATACACCAGATTTAATACCTAAATTATTTGTACCGGGGCAGTTCACAACCATGTGAACAACTCTTTAGGTCTACAAGATCTTTAACATCTACATTTAGCACTGTAGTTAATTTCAGTATTAAAGAACTACTGAACCGTGTTAAACGTATTGAAATTTTAAATTTAATATCTAGTGAACTATCACAACCAGATAATACTAAAGGAATGGACGGCTTCAGATTTCTTCAAAATACAAAACAGTGTTCAATATTATTAAATTCTTTATCAAATGTTCATTTACATAACTTCAATGCAAATAATCTAGATTTTATTATAAATGATGCATTAAAAGATTGTAAAGTATTATTAACTACACTTGGTATAATGACCGAGGAAGATACTGTCATTTTTGATGAACAAATATTTAATCTTAATTTTGTTAAAACATTTGAGAAAAACAATTATAATCATGTGTGAGATACCGATGACAGTGAAAATGAAATATATGAAAATATAGATGAGTCAGTAAACGACAGTTTAAAACAAGGTTTGAACGATAATACAGATTTTGACTTAGATGATGATGATCGCGCTTTGGATTTATGTAGTTTGTCATTGATAGACACTATTGGTGAATTTTTGAATGTCAAAGATTTTCAGGAGCAATTAAATAAAAAAGCATGTGGAGAATTCGAAAATAGCCCATTTATTCAAATTAAATTAAAAAATAAATCAATGGTTATCAAAAAAAGTACTCTGTGTTGGTTATTAGATAAAGAAAAAGATTTGGTAAGTGTAGATCGTCTTCGAAGGTTTATTCCTGTTGTTTCCAAAAATGATATTGCATTAATAACTATAAGTGATCAGGTCCATGTCGATGATTGGGCCATATTTAAAATAAACAAATGTAACTATGATGAAATAATAATTCAAAACAATGTACATTTCAACGGAATAATTATTGGTAGAATACTAGCTTTTGGATATGTTACCAAATGGAATAAATCGTTTAATAGACAATACATATTAATGAAGGAAGACAATTTAAATGAAGTAGGCTATTACTGTAATTGGTACACTTAAAATGAATCGGGCATATTATATTCATTCGAAAATAATAACAATGTGTACCAATGTATGAGCACATATGCATTTTCTATTCCAAGTCCATCCATAAAAACTATTGAAAATGAACAATTATTTTCAGCTTAAATAATGAAGTACACAAAGATTTAGAACTATTTTTAAAACACTGGACAAATAATAAAAGGTAAAAATCTTATAAACCTATGAATGTTGATTCCAAGAGACAATCTTCATTTAGTGTTGATGAAAATGACACTGCTGAATCAACAGATGAAAATACTAACCAATTTGTTAATGAGGATAATCAACTAGAAGATAAATTACACGATGCAGATATAGATATTGAAGAAGTTCAGTATAAACAAGTTATGTGGAATTCGATCATAGCCTGTGTATAAGAACTCGCTATAAATATGTATGTGTGGTTCAATCAGTAGATGCAGAAGATGGTGATATAGTAGTTTTGGGTCTAAAGAAAACAAATAGTATTGGAACAGAGTTCTGCATTGATGACAAAGATATTTCCACTATTTCAGTTGAAATGATAATTGCCATTTTACCAAATCCACAATTGATTATGAAGAAGATAAAAGTAGTTTACAGATTTCCAGGGTAATGTGGCTGTAAATGAAAAATATTTTTCCAAGTATTTTACTTATTATTATCTTAGGCTGAATTGTTATTTTATTTTATAAATTATAATATTATTACATAACAAAAATATTTAATTATTAATTATTCAAAGTTATACTTTTTATTATATCTAAGACTTATAATATACTTATATTAATAATAATATTTATTTTTAATAATTTGTGATTTACTTACCTAACCAAAACTATTGTTTATATAATAAACATAATATAATAGTTGATTTAAATTTTAAAACTGCTTTCTACATTTCCCCTGAATTATTATGCCCTATTATATACCTTATATTAAATTATTTTCCAATTTTTGTAAAATCATTAATATCCTTATTCTTTTAAAAACAAATTATTATTTATAATTTAGATTAATACATGTATGTATGTTAAGTGTTATAACAACATAATGGTACCTACATACATGAATATAATCTCAACTTGTTTTATTGGAAACTCATTGAACAAAAAATTAATAATACAACAGGAATATTTAAAGTCAAATTTGTTTTTATTGTGGGATGCTTTAAATGAGTTAAGTGGAAATCATGGAAATCTTTTGGTAATCATGGAAATTATGGAAATCTTATGAAAATCTTGGAAATCTCATGGAAATCTTGGTATTCTGTAATCTAGTGTACACAATTTTTATCAGTGATTTACCCCCTTAGTATAACTAACTTCGATAATAAACACGAAAATAAAAAAATAAACCTAACTAATAACATGAAAAATACAAATAATCGTAAAAAGGAATTACAAACCATAAATACAATTAATATTACTAAACAGCATACATAATTTTGAAGAAAAACAAATATGTCCATATAATAATTTTGTTTCAAATAATGAAGTTGATTTGGACAAAACATATAATCACTATTTATAACTCATACAATCTATATAAGAGTATGTATTTTTTAAGAAACAATGACTTCAGACTTGTAGAAATACACAAGAACAAGGACTTGGGACGAAAAAAAATAAATTCGAAAAACAAAAGCACTAAAAACTAATCAAATTTACGCTATCGAGATTTACATTGTATAAATAATAATTTAGAATAATAATTATAATTAATATATATAATTATTATTATAATTAGAAATAATTATTATAATTATAACAATTCAGAACAAGTTCTGTCTTTGGTAACACACGTTGAAAATGGCCTTCAGAATCGCCTTAAATCAGGTGCGGTGTTTCTGGATTTAACTTCCGCCTATGACACAGTCTGGAAACGAGGACTGCTCCTTAAACTGGCACAAATTTTGTGAAATGTAAAACATCGATACAACTTATTAATAATATGCTTTCGGATAGAAAGTTTAATGTTAGCGAAAGTAAATATAAGTACCTCCAAAATGGACTTCCACAGGGATCTGTTCTCTCCCCAATCCTATTCAATGTATACACAGCAGACATAATGGAAACTACAGTGAGGAAATTTATGTACACCGATGATGTGGGCCTAGTGGCTCAGGCAAAATCATTCGAAGAACTGGAGGAAATACTAAGGAAGGACTTGGGTAAAATTCACACGTACTTTAAGACATGGCACCTTACACTAAACCCCAATAAGACCGTAGCTGCAGCCTTCCATCTATACAATAAAGAAGCCGAAAGGAAGCTCAATCTGTCAATTGAGGGAGTCCCCATACCCAGCGAACGTAACTCAAAATATCTCGGCATAAAACTGGACAGGTCTCTAAATTTCAAGCACCACCTGGAAGGAGTAAGGAATAAAATCAAAAGTAGAAAAAACATCCTTTCAAAATTAGCGGGAACAAGCTGGGGATGTAAGGCCAATGTACTGCGCACGTCAGCCATGGCTTTAGTTTACAGCGTCGCCGAATACTGCGCTCCTGTGTGGGGAAGAAGCACACACTGCAAATCTGTGGACTCGCAGCTCAACCACACAATGAGAATCATAACAGGGGCCATTAAATCTACTAACACACAATGGCTGCCGGCCCTCGCCAACATAGCTCCACTCGATATTCGCCGCTACGCCGCAACTGCCAAGATAGTGCTACGAATCAAAAACTCCCCAGACCTGCCAGTCCACAAGGATGTCTTCCAGACACGCGACATAAGACTTAAATCCAGACACCCTATTTGGACAAACTTGGACTTTTCGGAGTCTGTGGAGGAAAAATGGAAGAAGAAGTGGGTAGACGATAGAGTACGCAACCAACATCTAATAGAAAATCCTACCCACAGAGTTCCTGGCTTTGATCTTCCGAGGGCAGAATGGACTATACTCAACAGAATGAGGACAGATCAAGGTAAATGCAATTACCTCATGCATAAATGAAGTATGGTGGACTCACCAGATTGCGCTTGCGGTCAGGCGCAGACAGTCAGACATGTCGCACAAGAATGCCCACTGTCACGATTTGGAGGAAGCATTGACGGACTTCACGAAGCTGGGGAGGAGGCTGAAGAGTGGCTAAAAAATATAGATCCACGATTATGAACCAATATTTAGATCCTCACTTAATTAATTGTTTAACCAAATGTTTGACTTTGTTTTTAACCCTAATTATTGACTATCCAAGCTACCACAATACGATTTCTGTTATTATTTAATGTTGTTTTTTTTTTTCTATTTTATTCATAGTGTTACTAACCTCTTTTCACTATTTTATTATATCTCTAAATATGTTATATCCGATTGCCATATGAAATAAAAAAAAAAATAATAATTAAAACTATTTAAAATTTTTTTGACCATTGAGCAAAGACATCAAAATCTACATTGGGCTCAATATATTTTTTTGCCTAACAATGTTAATGGTCCTTAAGAATTATGTTAAATTAGGCAAAATAATAGGGTCAAGTGGGGTAATTGTAAATTGGGGCAATTGTAAAAAATTATCATAGAAAATAATGTTATCATTTTGGTAACATTTGATTACGTTGGTATGAATGTATAAACATATTATGATATTGTGC
>JAIPRL010009779.1:0-16831 GCA_025469235.1 Pemphigus obesinymphae
TTTATTGAATGCAATGATTTATCATTGCTTTCAAATGCAATACATCCACCTAGAGTATCCTGCCCAGTAGCGAAGTGCATCCACCCATACTGACACCCGACGAGCGAAGTGCTTCCACCCCCTACTGGCCGGCTTTTTTTCATTTGTATATAATTATATTTATATTATTTATTTATATATATATTTATGTTTTTATTATTTATATAATCTGTTTATATTTTAACTTTAAAATTTTTTATTTAAATTTTTAAATTTTTTATTTTCAATTTCTTAAATTACAAGCTTGATACAAATAAGTTTCAACATTTTGTGATGAATAGAAGTACAGAAATTTAAAAATCTTAAATATATAAATGAATAATTGATTTACATTATTATTATAAATAAAACATACAACAAAAATATAAATATATATTATTTATTAAATTAGTATTATAAAATTATAAACATTCTATTAGGTACCTACACTATATTAATTCATAAATATATTACTGTTTATGGTACGTCGTAACCTAAATATGCTCTAGATTATTATTTTAAATATTATATCCATTTGAAAAAAAAATTTTATTTAATTAATCAAAGCTGAATAAATAAAAATCATATAATTTTAAATGGCAATGGTAGCTAACTATACTAGAGATTATACTTTGGTATATATAAATAATGGCTAAATCGTATATAAATTAGTTTTTAAGAACTCCTCTTTTTAAGTATCTCATCGATACAATTTTCACATCAGTGGCGGTTTTACGGGGGGAGTGTGATAGATGGATATTAAATTATTCAAAATAAACAATTATGATTCCAATGTTTTATCTAAGCCACTGGAATTGAGATAGATAACAAATAGTTGCTATTTACTTATATATAGTCTCTACTGATATCCAAAGAAATGAAAAATCTTGATTTGACGAAATCGTATTTTTGTCGATTTCTAATCATTTTTTTTTTTTTTTTGGCCGTTATTCCTTACACATTAAAAAACTATTGACGAAATCAGAAAATAAACTCTCTAAAGTACCAACCAGATGCAATTTGTTAGGTACCGAAAACAGGATAAGCTTGTAAAGATTGGAGAAGGTACTCCTTCTGGTAGAAAATTTGTTAACAGAGAAAAATAAAAAATAAAATAAATATCATTTTAAAATGAGCTACACTTAGGGTCTAAAATAATGGCCAAAAAATAACAGGGATATAAGGTGTCTAAACTTACATTAATTAAAAACCTAATAGTAAAGTGTATGAAATATATGATATATAAATGAAAAAACCATTTTTAGTGCCCCCCCCCTTTCAGTGTTTATCAAAAACCGCCACTGTTTCACATTGTATCGTTGCTATTGACAATAAACAATATATAACTCCTACATAATATTAGGAAAATATATATATTGGTGCCGTAAGAAAAAACGTCTTAAACTCTGATATATAATTTATAGAGAATAAATATTAAAATAAGAATGTATATAAATATAAATATATAAATACATACTGAATCTAATGTCATTTCCGTTGAATTTTCTATTTCAAACCAAGCGCTGCATTCGTTGATAAATACTACCCATAAAATTAATAAGGAATAAAATAGATTGTACGATTTACAACTGAAGTTATCCAATTCATCCAGCGATCTATGAAACATGTTCTACTTTAAGAATTCAAATTATTTTTGTACATAAAATACACACAATATATAACGTATATAAGCTTAAAACATAATACGTTTACATGAATGTTATAAATTTTAAATGTTTGACTTCGAATAATATATCTATATGCAATATAAACTCATTCGGGAAAAACATTTAGTAGTGTGTGGCAACCAATATTTATTATACGTGTTTTAGATTATGAATATAGTGACAATTGTATTGGTTTTCAATAATGGGTTTTTTCTCTTTTTTTATAATATTATGTATCTATGTATATATACTTTTGCATTGCAAATAGAATGAGTGGATAATGTCAAATTATAGTAGTGCACGTTCACTTAGCCCCCAAAATCCAGAAAAAAAAATTCATGATATTATTTATCCATATTTAAATAAAACTATTGATATTTTATATAGGTATTTAAAAATGGATTTTATAGTTTTCAGTTAGGTACCAGTAAACGGTTAGACAAACAATTATTACCTTATTGTTATTTATAAAGTAAAAACAGAACTAATCATATTCAAATAATTTATCTAAATCTAAATTGTTTCTTATTTTAGAAAGTATTCTTTTTATTTTAACATAAATATTTATTAAACTATTAGATGTTATTAATGATTTCATTTAAGAATATAAATACAACTCTATTATTTTAAGCAAATACACATACATACCTATAAGATCTACATACAATTCTATACTATTTACGATGACACTTTAATGGTTTAACAATGATGTATAATATTTTTCTGTTTACAACTTTTTTACCAAAACACCTAATCCGATCATTGATAAATTTACCCATTTTTCATTAACAAAATTTATCAGGATGATGCTATCAAATGATCAATTTTCAATAGTTAGCATACAAAAGGAATTCCAAAAATTATGTAAAAATTAAAAAATGTTAAAAACACATGCTTATTTCTTCGTAATTCTGAAAATAATAATTATTCTAAACTCTTAGTATTAACTCTTACAATAAACATATAGGTAACATATTATATTCTATACTTTATTAACAAGATAAAACGTTGATTTTTTTTCAATTTTGGGCTATTTATAGGAATTGAAGATTTTTGAGATTTTTAAATCCTAAACGGGTAAAGACCTACAAATGTAATACAAGATTAAACGATATACCATATATCCATATATGAAGACTTTAGTAACTGTAGAGGTCATATTTGAAAATGTATCCCGGAGGGGTAATTTATTTAGGTCATATTCAGTTTTGCAAAGTATTCGAATAAAAGTATTTTAACACATTTTTGTATTCAAACACTATTCTAGATACTTTTAAAAATGTTATTCAAATACATATTCTGAATACATTTTTATTCTTTTATTCAAATACTTTTTCAGATCTATACATTTTTATTTTTAACTAATCCTAGAAAATAACTTCCTAATGATCTAAGTAAAGAAAATTTAAAACGAAAAATAAAAATAACAAATAATAAATGTATATAAAAAAAAGTGTATTCTTAAATTACTCAAATTCTTTTCAAAGTATTCGGAATATTTTTTTTTAAGTATTCAAACATGTATTCTGAATACAAAATATAAGTATTCTTTATAAGACTATATAATTATTATTTTATTTTATTTATTATTATATTTAAAAATTTGTAATTAAAATATATGAATACGCTCTACTGACAAATGTAAAACTCACGAAATCGAACTATTTCCTTATCATCTCCGCATTATGCGTGTAGGTATTCATTGCAAAGTGTATCGTTGTATGGATAAAAGGGTTGTTCGATTCGTGAAAACCCAGTACCCTCAATAATTGAAATAACAGGAAGTGCTGAAATCACTAAAGCCAATGTAGACATTGTGGTAAAGTATCACAGATTTTCGAAAAATTCAATGAAGCTGTAACAGTTTTGAATTACATTAACGAATTCCTCGTTTTTAAATTTAATTAGGGTCTTGATTTTATAACCGAATTTTAGAATAATTTTAACAATAAAAAATATTAAATGTCTTATAAATCCATAATTTTTAAATTAGTAAACCGCCAGCATCCTACCCAGGAAAAGAAGTGCTTTCACTCCTTACTGATCAGCTTTTTTTTATCGAAATTCAATCAATTTACAAACAATTATAAAATAATAAAAGGACCTAATAAAAATTAAATCCTTAAAAAGACACTAAAAACTGTAATTTTAATAACTTGCTTTTTTACACTATACAATTATATAGTATATTTTATTTAGCTTTATTAAAAACGAAACTTATTGTTATTCTGTATAAGTCATTATAATTTATCTACATAATATTTGAAATTATACCTACGTCCTACATAATATGTCTGTATTAATATACCGAATTCAAATAAATATACCCATACAACATGCACATTTCTCGGTACCTAATAGATATAAGATAGTCATTAAAATCTGTAAAAGGCCAACGCTACTGGTTAATTGCAGTCGAAGACTCAAGGTTTTAATTAAATTCTATGAATGGCTTATTTATTTTATTTTATTTATACTACAAAATTATAAAAGCCAGACACGATTGTAGGTAGACGTTTTAGTCAGTAATTCAAATTTTAAAGTAGTTACCTACTTATATTATCATTTACCGCGTAAAAATCAAACGATTCGTAAGATTTTTCATATAAATACATAAAGTTGCAATTTTAAATATTAAGATAGTAGCAATCTACGTGAATCTACATTTTTACCTGACGTAGTTTTTCATATAGTAGTATAATACCTAAGTCAATGGATATTTTCAATTTGTGGAACGCAGTGACTAATTGATGTATTTTAGCAGAACACTCGTTTTGATCCATTATCGTCATTTGTTACATTGTGCATGACAATACATGACAACGTTGCACAAAAAAGGTTGATAAAAAAAAATGCATACACAATTAAACATTATTGCTGATTTGCCTGATTTCTTACATTGTATTCTGTCCTAAATAAGTCACTTCAGTAGTGTAGTAGATCTGTGATAACAATTTTCAGAAAAGGGGCCTGGAAATTAAATTCTAAGCGGAGCGATAGAACTAATGGTTTTACAATGAGGTTTATTTATTTCTAAGAACAAGTACCTATAATAATGTTATTAATATTTTCAAAAATACATTTTTTTACAATTTAATTATTAATATAATTATATATGTTACGGCTAAAACTTTGAGGTCATACTCTTAAGTATTAATGTTTATAGTATGGTTCTACCCAGTGGCGTACACACAGGAATTCTCAATGGTGGGAGGAGCGGTGATGAATATTTATTTTTAAATGAGCCATTGATAACTTTACCTCTGACTTCAAACCCTACAATTCGGGTACAAAAATGGCCCAAAATTTGCAAACAAAAATACAAAAATACAAAAATTCTTATATATATATATTTTTAGTCTCAGTCAAGATTTTACTTGCGTATACAATGTTGTTTTTAAACATTGATTTTTTTTTCAATATTGACTATTGACTTTTAATTTGATAATTTGATATAGGTATATAAATAAATATTAAACACACACTTATAAGTATTTTTCTATTTAAAATATAAATATTATTTTAAAGGCATAATATTATATTTATACGAATATTCAACTAATATTAAAAGTAGTAAAAATTAAGCAAATTTGTTTTTTTATTAGGTACCTATCTTATTTCTAGGTATAGACTATACAACTAAAAACTTAAGATACAATATAGTAAATAATTAATTGAAGTGAAAAAAAAAATGAAATAATACGAGTAGCTACCTATATTATAATACATTATTTGTTGTCATAATAATATTAGTAGATAAACAAATTAACTATAATAACTTTTACAATATTATAGAATTAATGTATTTATTAATGTATACAATAATATATTATTGTATCAAATGTACGGTAATACTCTCAGTTTTGCAATCAGCTTTATTGTGTTGGTCCATTTACACCTTAATTATCACAGTTCTAAATAATAGTTCAATGATGTACAAATTATGTTCTTTACAAGGCAACCAGTGGCGTATGCAGGATTTTTCAATGGTGGGGAGGGCTTGAAAATAAATAAGTACCTAATCAGTAGACACAACATTAAGTATGAAAGAATAAAAAATCTGATTTTTTAGTGTTATAATAGAATACTGTTAAAAATATATATTATAATGTATATATATAAATAAATATATAATATAAATTTTTACCTACTAAGGTAATTTGTTAATGGTGTAACAATATACGTACTTATACCGGAAAAATGAATAAATGTTTGCCTACGGGAGTCTTTTAAGTTTAGTGTGAGAATGAATTTATATGGCCATAGAGAAAAAAATTTCAATTAAATTTACCAGAGAAAGAAATGAAAATAGATACCTAATACAAATTTGTATTATATACCTACATTTTGGATTGAAATTTACTTTTGTAAATTCGAATGAAAAATAATTGGACGGGACAGATGTGGACCCCATAGGGTTTTCAATTTAGGTAGAGACAAAAATATTTATTCAAAATTATTTAAGTGTAAGTACCTATACAAAATGAATGAATACATTTTTACCTACTGAGGTCATTTGGAATTAATGTAAGAATGATTTTATATGGACATAGCTAATGAAATTTCAATTAAATTCACTGAAAAAATAAATGAAAATATGTACATAATAATGTACCTTATACCTATTATATATCTTGCATTTTGGATTCAAATTTACTTTTGTAAATTTAAGTTATAAATTTAATTGAAAAAAAATTGGACAGGACGTTTGTGACCCCGCAGGTTTTTTAATTTAGGTAGAGACATTGAATTTTATTCAAAATTATTGAGGTATAAGTACTTAAACCAGAAATATGAATAAATATTTCTTACTAGGGTCATTTAATCATTTAAAATTAATGTGAGAACGAATTTCTTTGGCCATAGAAAAAGAAATTTCAAATAAATTTACTAAGGAAAAAAGTAGAAACAGGTACCTAACACAAAATTGTATTAAATACCTACATTTTGGATTAAAATTTAATTTTGTAAATTTAAGTTATAAATTAAATTGAAAAATATTGTGCAGGACAGTTGTCCAGTGGCTCCCACGGGTTTTTCAATTTAGATAGATATAAAAAATATGTATTCATTATTTTTTTGGTATAAGCACCTATACTTACGACTATACTACCTATGACTATACTACCTTTGACTATACTACCTATGACTATACTATCTATTACTATACTACCTATGACTATACTACCTATGACTATATCACAAGATAAAAATAAATTCAATTTTAATATACTAATTTTAATTTACTGTTTGCAAAATGTATGTTATTAATTTAAGAATCATCTTGTATATTTAAAACTATATTTATGCATATTTAATAGTTATATACAAGTTACGTGTTCCCATTTGTCATTGTCACATTGTCACATATATCATTTGGTGATATATGTCACATTGTGACATTCTGCACATATTTTCGTATAGTAATAGTATGTTCAACTTATCTTTGAATATTAAAACTATATATTTCTTAAAAACATTTTTGAGATAACCGATACTTTTACACAGGAAAAGTTGAACACCCAAAACACCCCTTAAAAATATGAATTTAATTCAGAAAAGCTTACGTTACATATAGCAACTATGTGGAGTTTTCGATGAAACCAATTTCGTTGGAAAAGCATGTAAAATAAAATTTTCTATTCATTGTATGGTAAGTTACGCTGCACCCACATAATGATAGTAGCGCATGGGAGTAGCTTTCACGATAGTACTCTCCAAAAATCATATATGTATGATATATAAGGCATGATAGTCACTCTCGTACTATCACATTTTCATGATAGTGTGTTAGTGCCTATCACGCCCTTTATATTATAAGTAAATGATTTTGGGAGAATATACTATCGTGACAACTACTCTCATGTACTACTTTCACCGTGTGAGTGGCATTAATATAATAGTTTGTTAAAATATATGATTGTATTTCAATATGCAGCCACAGTGAACTATGTAGTCTCCGCTAATTTTTTTTACAGAATATATACTCGTACCTACAGTAAATCAGCTTTAAGTCGAAATACAATATTTGGCCTTTACTTACACATTTATAATGTAGTTATAAGAGCCTATTTGCATGACCCGGGGGACACCACGTGGAGGTTGGCTCTTATCGCCCCCCAAAATTGATTTTTTTGTTAGCAGCATAAAATTAATTATAAAACAATACTACCTATTATTAATAAAGTTGCCAACCAACCTTTGTTAACCAACTACTGGCCAACCCTTGTGATTTATCCATCACCCCTGGATCCGCTACTTTTTTGAGTTACGCTATTTCTCTCCTACCGTATATATCAGTACAAATCATAATTAGGTAGGTATTTTCAAATCTATTGTCATAATATATAAAATATTAAATAATTGGTTTTATGTAGTTTTAGGAATAGGTGCCTAGAAAATTTATTTTGATTATAAATGCTTTTAATATTTAGTGTTTTAATTAGGTACCTACATTTTATTATTTTATATTTTTGTATCAAGACGTTTTTCTTTGGTATCTTGGAAATATAATCCACGGAATAAAAGATATTTTTCGATTATTATGGATTTCGACTATAATTATGTACGAATTTAGATATCAATGAAATACTCATCGAAGTATATTTTATATTATCATACTATTGATTATTCTATTCAATGTTAGTTTAGTCATATTCGTCTTTCTGCCTATTCGTTTAATCGTAATAAAAATATTTCTTCTGCTGCATTTTTCACAATAATATAGAGATACATTCGTCATACATTTGTTCATTATTCTTCTATATACAGCCAGAAAATCTACTATTCCACTTCTTCTCCTCTTCTTATACATTTTCTCTATAGGAACGCTATTTTTTTTTTCAGTTCAAAATTCTGGGTAAAAAGACAAAATAAGTAGGCAACGAGTAAAAAAAATTGTGTCATATATTTTGTAAATGGCGTATTCTTATATTTTAAGCCACTGCAGTATGGAGTAAATACAATTTGTATAATTATGTATATAGTGACAATATATTACCATTTTAATAATAAAACTAAATAATGACTTTTTTTCGCAGACGTAACTAAAATATTAAGGTTGCTGTTAAAATACGAATATTATTATTAATATTAGTGGGTTTTGTCAAGTCCGGTAAGAGATAAGACCCACACGGCACCTAGGTGCTATTCAATACCTCTTGTAGTTCAGGGAGCGCCGGGCATACCACCTAAACGGTCCCTTCTTATCTGTGGACCACGAGAACCGGCTAGAATATAAGCCCGTACCAGTTAACGGGTGAGTGCATACCTCAGTCCCGATGTACGACACTGGTCGGAAGAGTGCCTATCTTACAATCGCCGGATTTATGGATACTGGTATCCTTTGGTGTTCCTTTCCGATAAAGCGGTATTGAATCTCGGGTGAGTGGCAACCGCACGAGACTGCCGGTGGCCCGTAGACTCCGTGCTAACCCCGAACGGACACCCTAACACCGAGAAACTTCTACCTAGCCAAGCTTAGCTTTAAATCACAGAGTAGCTCCTGCTACAGCCATTACGGAGCTAAAAACCCCCCGAAAACCAAAGTCTCCGAGGTTAGGCCAGGCGTTTACTCAGCCGAAACCGTTGTGCATAGTGAACGGGGCATTCCGACCTACCCGTGGTACCGTAATGATCCCATATTTTACTTAATTTTTTTTATACATTCTCAGATTTTTGTTGTTAATTTTTGATATATATTTTTTAAGTGATGTGGTTAATTAATTATCTAAAATAATAATAATTGCCACGCTATGCTTTACAACTTTTGAGTAGTACACCATTGTGCTTATTTTATAATTGAAATAAATATTAAATAATAATGAACAACCTTAACTATAACCTCAAATAAATTATCCAATAAGAACATCCGTAATGACAGAACCAAAATATAATAAACTACCATTATTATTTTATATTTCATAATGTCATAACTATACAAACATTTAAAAAAAAATTGGTGATTAAATAGGTAATACATAGCAAATAACTTAAATACATTTTTTTAATTGATATTTAAATGGTTTTTATTTCAACTGGTCATAATTTACGATTTTTTCAATCCATATTATAATCACATAAGATACCTCTCACTCATCAAATAATTACAGTAAAATTAAAAAAACACGTACTTAATTACGCATATCTATATAGATTTTTAAATGATACATATTATTATATATTATGTTACTTCTGCTACTTTCGCACATTATGTATGTAACGATAAAATTTCACTGACTCATCACCGTATGCCTTATTTATGTTAATACGTTGAGAGGGAGCACGATTATATAGATAAGTTTGGCAACTTAAGATCCTGTCTTGTACCGATATATGATTACCTTGTCCTGGGGAGTTCACCTTATAACCTAATATACCTAAATAACCTGTATGATAAAAAATATAAAATATATTCACCATAGACTAATATTATTATTATCATTATTCTATTGTTGGTATATGATACATAAAAATATATAGTTGGTTCCCTAGAAAGCTCCCAGCTGTCGGAAACTCGGTAACCATTAACGACACAGATTGACACATGTAATTGTAATAAGTTGCCAAACCTATCTATATAACCGTGAGAGGGAGACATAAAGTTAGACATCGTGAGGGCATCGCACCCGCATTTACTGTCTCCGATATGTCTCTAATAGGCAATATAACAAAATTACACTACGCAAAACAATAAATGTAATGTCTTTTAAAATGTAGTATAATTTTGCTATATTGCCTATTAGATGGACGGAGACAAAAAATGCAGGTGCAATGTCTTCTTAAGGAGCGTACACATCTGAGCAAATTCAGGCCGAGCATAAGCGCACACCGCAAACCACTCGAGAAGATGTGGCTCGAACTTGAAGTGAGAACACATGCTCGGCTTGAATGTACTCAGATGTGCATATTCCTTTTCAATCACACTATAAATGCATAACTAAAGACTAAATATTGTATTTCGACTTGTATAGATATTCTGTAATTAATACAATTTACTGGAGACCATAAAGCCCACATAGACTGCATATTGAAGTACAGCCATATTTAACTAACAATTATATTATTTACTTACTAAAAGGAACCTTGCAAATGTATAGAAAACGTCGTTCTTAATGCTATCCCGTTGAAAGTATCATCGAAGAATTCGCACTTAGTTTCGACGCAACGTACGCTTTTCTGATATAAATTTATACTTTTAGTGATTGTTCAAGTTTTCGTGTTTAAAAGTATGGGTTTTTGCTCAAAAATACTTTTTCTTAGAAATATATTGTTTTAATATAATATATAATATAATTATATTATCTAATATACCTACTTAGGTATATTACATAATCTATTTATATTGTATAAATGATAAGTTGTAAATACTTATATTATACCAAAATTAGTGTTGTGACCTATGAAAACACTTTGAGTGACTTTATAATGATATAGTTATTAAAATAAATATAGTTTTTAATACATAAGATAATGTAGAGAGTATATAGATAATGTGTAATGGTAACACAAATATTTAGTGTTTAAATAAATTAAATTTGAACTCCTTGTATACTAACTAACTAACTACTGCTAAATTTATACAATCAATATACTGAAAGAAACTTCGACTAACCATTAAACCATTTGATGACCCTATTGATTATTTCCATGACATGCAGAAAAAAAACCGATGAAATCGGTAGATATATTTGTGTCCATTACGAATTGTCATTTCCTCACCATTCGGCAACAACATCATCATTCTTCCATAACCTGATGTACAAAAATAATTTTATTAACACCAATCGGCAATTTTGTAAGTAGATGATATACATAATATAAATTATTACAGTATATAACATAATTAATTATAATTAGATAGAAACAACTTATATACGATTAATATACATTACACATAAAATTAATTTGCGACTAAAAATAATTAAGACAGAAAATATGAGGGTTCTTTATTTATTGAACGAAGCATTCGGTGTAAAGAATTGCTAAGGTGAGAATGAAGTAGAATGTCAAGAAATAAAGAAATTGAGGCATAAGAGAGGAATCTATTTTATATACGTTTTAATCTGAAACGATCATTGGCCAGATACGGATTTTAAATAACTATGCTATACTCCAATATAGACCAATATAAATTTAAACAATTTCAAATCATAATTTTTAACAACATAATTTATATTGACTAAATAATATTTTAATATATTTACAGGACTTAAAAGGACTATCAGCTGATAAACTTACCTACCACCTAATACCTTTTTAGACGCTTTCACCAAAGTAACAATTATAGAATTAGCTGAAAAACTAATAATTATGTTAATAATACGGTTTAACCCAAATTTAGACGTTTTTCATCAATTTTGTAAAAAAAATCGTGTAATTTATGAATTAAAAATAGAATTTTTTTATTTAATCGTATACTTTTAATAACTTTTATATATAAATATTAAATATAGCATATATTTCTAATTATATTTTATAATAGGTACATCTACTATTTGCAAGTCACGATATTTGCCAAAAGTAATCATAAGATAATTTATAAATAAATACAGAAAATTTTGTATTTTTACATTATAATAATAATACATTCAGTATACAAATGATATAAATGTGTATTATAATCTCTAAAATTATATTTATATTTTAGAATTATCACAAATCGTTTAAATTATCGAGTTATCATATAAGTTATTTCTACAATTTGGTAGAAGAAAACATAACTCATGTTCAATATTCGTTATGTTCAACAATAATGTAGATATGTATAATTTATATTTGTTATTTTAAAAACAATTATAGATGAAGGAATATTGAATATAACGTATCAGGAAAATATATGAAAATCAAAAAATACATGTGAAGAAATTTAGTGCGCGGGTATTATTTTAGATATTTTAGTAAAATACGAAAAACCCACTTTTTTTATTCACCTATAGGTATTATTTACTAAAGTACACTTAAGAACTTGTGAATTATAGTACAAATTATTATTATAAACCCAAATCACAAAATGAATTAGTTAACTTTTAAGTTGTAACTGCATATGCCTATATATTTTAACAACTATATTATCATCTTCAGTGCAAACCAAAACCTTTAATATACTTAAAATTGTCTTGTTTTATAATAATTTACAGGTTTTATTTTTTAATTATATTAGTTCAAGGGGTTATCAGGTGCGTAGTAACAGGGTAACGTAGTAACGCAACTCCGCATATAGTTGTATGAGAGGCAGCTATACGGGTAACGAATATCCACCGCGTTTTTATATTATATTCAATAATATAATAATTGTTTATAGGTATTGGTTTAATGCAGATACTTACTACTACTTAATGTGTATTATTAAATTATTTTTAATTATTATATTATATACTCAAAGTCACAATATTATACACTTTATTTTGCGTATACATATTTCAACAACTAAGTTGTCGTCTTCAGCGCATATACCAACAACGAACTCTGATTATTTGTCAAAAAAATAACTCGTGGGTACCGTTATTCTGTAGTAAAATCATTTATCATTATTATTTTGAATTTTGATAACTGATAAAACTGATTGATATAAAATCGATGCCAGTGGCGGCCATGACACCTGCGTATCACAAAGTTGCGATCATACCTATATATTTAGCCATGCCCGTGCCCATACCCAACCATCAAAATTTAGTAAAAATAAAATCGTATTGCATTAATTTATTTTAATAAAAATTCATCTTTCGATATTCACATTTTTATATCATATTAAAATAGAAGAAAAATTCTGGACTGCCTTAAGTGGATGCCACATCAATCATTTTGACTAGGTAGTAAAAACATTTCTACGAATGACAAACAAAATGACCTCTTAATGAGAACGCTATAGTGCTTTATCAATTTTCAATGGGTTCTGTGTAGGCATTTTTTAAGTACTTTTTTGAATAATGAAAATATAACAATTAAAAATTTTTTAAATAAATCAGTCTAAAATTTTTCTAATATCAATACCACTTTTATTGTTGTGTAATCACGACATTTGTTAAAAAAACTGCTTGTGGCTTTCTGATCAGAATTTGATCAAAAATTATCATAAAAAAGAAAAAATTACACTAAATAAAAGATGATAACATAAACTAAGACCGAGTATATAGTTATATTTAATAAGTATATTTAAACATCTAAAATTCAAAATTTAAAACGTCAAATTTTCCAATTTTCAAACTTGAAAAAATATATGAAAAAGTTATTTTAACTAAAAAATACTACAGAAATAGTTTTTAATGATCTTTCAAAAAGAATATGGGAGGTGGGGTAGGGTGAATAAAAGACCCATTTTATTTTTATTTTTTAAAAATAGTCACACCCTATTCTATGGAGGTGACAGTTACAAGTCATACCGCTCTGTGTTCGTCCATAGTTAATATACCTATTCAACTATCATATTATATTTAAATTTTGAATCTATGATAAGTATAAGAGAAGTTATATATAGAAAGCGAGAACGTGTTTTAATATTGTTAAAACTTATGTAGGTATAAGTGACTTTTAAAGAGTTTAAATACTTTTATTAAGATTTATAGAAAACCATATTTTATATACGATATTATAGGGATTTTGCAAAAATATAAATTACCTAACAAATATGTTACAGCAATTAAAAAATAAAGATTTTTGAAAATTCTAAATTGTGCCATAGAATAAGAGAATGAAAAAAAACTTATGAGATTATAAAAATAAACATCCAACAATAACACAGATTATTATTCTATTTGTATATATTTAATATTTTTACACCCGCCCAAAGGCCAAAACCCAAAATATTAAATTTTACACATCGCATATATAATTTTTATTCTAAACAAAAATCAAAAAATTGGAAATAAAATTAAAATATATAAATCAAGAAGTACCTAATACCTAACTGATATCTATAATATATATATATATTCTATACTACCTATAATATAATTTGAATATTTATAATAAAAAGGATAATATTTAAAAATCAACACCTACATCTAAATTTTAAAAGCTTTTTAAGAACATATTTGTAACAACAATTAATATTCTTTTTATAATTATTAAATAATATATTAATATATAATATTAATAAATTAATATTATTAATTATTATTAAGCATATTTGTATTTTTTTGTTCATTTCGATTTCATTTTTTTATTTTTTCCGTTATTGTATTCAATTTTCAATATTTTCGTAGTTGATTTTTTCCGTTTTAATTATTTCGTTTAAAAATTTTGTTTTAAAAACGTTTTCTATCCTTAACTTTTTGTATAATATATAAAAATATGACCATTTTTTTATATTGCATATCTGTATCTATAAAAACACAGGGTCAAGAACGAAGTCCTTTCTTGCCCTACTGCAGGGATGAAGGAAGGGTTCTCGTAACCAAGATTTTTTGGTCTGACTAGTGAACTGAACTTCACATGATCGGTAGTAAATATAGCAATTATAAATGTAAAAAGAATCTTTGTACTTTGAATCTAGTGAGATGAAACTCGAAAACTCATGCCGACCAGTAATAGAAGAAAATAATAAATCATCATAACAATTTTAATTGTTCATAATTCAATTAAATAAGTATGTATTTTAATACATATAATACTATACTAAATTATATAAGACGCCGCCTTAGGGACAAAATAGTAATGAAACGTTTGATACAAAATGCTTTAAAAACATCATAATTTTCACCCTTTCCAATGTACTCTAATTAACTATTAACGTTCGTTTAAATGGCAACTCTTATTAGTTTTATTTTAAAAATATATTCAAATGTTTCTAAAATTAATTTTATACAGTTTATTATATTTATTTAGTGAAATAAATATACATAAGAACTTTAAGTTAGCTGTTTATAAGAGAGAATTCATTATTATTTAATACCTACTTCATCAAATAATAATGAACTACACAATGATCTAATACCTTTGTGGTAAATTGAATAATAGGTAAACAAGATATTGTCTACCGTGTGAAAATTAAGACAATATGACAAAAAATAATCTAACATTATATAGTGTTAAATAATATTGCTTATTACTAGGTACATTGAATTGATTACATTGATAAATGTGATCATTAAACATGAAAAAAACGGGTGACAAAATAACTTTTTTAACATTAAGTACTTACCTACATATTTTTCTATTCAGAAATTTTTTTTCTAATTTTTTAACAGTAATATAAACAAACTGTAAGTACAGTAAACCGTGGTTTATATTATTAGATTATTTTAAGATATTTATTTTAAAATTAAGAATATTTTTGTTTAATATTTAGATATAAGTTAACCTGATGAAAAGGTTAACAGTCTTTGACAGACTACATAAACTTAAGTATTATAATTATAAAATTATAATATATAATAGGTATATAATCTATATATTATATATTATATATTATGTTATAATATAATATAATATATTATTAATAATAATAATATATAATATATATAATCTGTCATATTTTACAGAGATACTACATAAAAGCTGCAGACTACAAGATAGATCATGAGAATTATAGAATATATAATATTAAAACATTAATAAATACAGCCTACTCCTAGTGTTTATACTAGCTAACTACAACAGTATAGGTACTAAGAGAAGAATATAATACCACTAACCATTTAATAACACTATTGAGTATTTCCATGATGCATTAGAATCAATCCATGAAATCGGGCAAATTTTCTCCACATCCTTGATATTTTCTTGGATGATTGAACGTAACGCCATCAATCTCACAAATCACTATGAATAAATATACTTTCAATCAGTGGTGGATTTGGGGAGGGACGCAGGGGGACGGAGCTATTCTTAATTTTTTTCATGTTGAACAGCGTACCCCTTAATTTATTTATCAAGGAACGCAAGGAAAGCAATGTTTGTTTTAATTTTTATTTAAAATTTTTAAAAATTTATAATTTATTTTTGGAAAAATCTTGAAATTATGAAAATGATTGTTTTTTATCCTTATCACATAATTGGTTTTAGATTAAAAGCATGATATAAATGTTGAATAGTTGATCTTATTAAATCATATTGGTATCATATAGGTAACAAATAATCTTCATTATCCGTGAATGGCTAAAGCCTAAAAAAATCAATGCGACACCGATAAACTACATTTCGGTCTA
>JAIPRL010009780.1:0-16830 GCA_025469235.1 Pemphigus obesinymphae
TTTAAAACGTTCCATGAAACATTCTGTATCGGTTCACATCGGTATGAATAGTTAGAATTCATATCTCTATTAACTATTTATGTTGTCTCAGTGTGCCCCGTGTCTCACTGTGCCCCCCTCTCCCCTAATATATTTGGGTAGACTGAGTAATGTGTGGTAAAAACTATAATAACACAAAGTAAAATTAGGAAGGTTCTAATAGCCAGTACTCTATAATACATTAACATTTTTTTTAAAGGGTCGTAAACTTATTTCGGGCCAGTAAAAATTATAAACCCCAGAGTGTCGATACATTCTCAATTCGATAGATACTGCTCGCATGAATATAATATCTACAAGTACATTTTATAAGAAAATTATAGGTAAATACATGTAGAATATTAAAAAATATAATTATTATTAATCAAATAGATTATACGCGGAGGGTAATTCTAACGGTTCTACATCTCCTCTTATTGTTAACGAAAACTATTATTATATAAAACATACATCAATTGAGAAATTATCGCCATATAGTTATATTACCTATACATTAAATTATCATTCATTCTAATTCAATTAAATCGATCGTGCATGCATAATAAAAAATTATTTATAATATAAAAGAACTTCGTTTGTCTATAAGTATATAAATATTATATAAATTATAATATATTTTAATATATCCTACAGTTATGTAAATTATAATTAAAATAAAATGAAATAAAATATACTATAAGCATAGGTACCTACTATTTATATATATATATAAATAGGGGGAAAATTGTATATATATATTAATATTAACAATAATATTGTCGTGTAGTTCCTGTTCACCGAATCCCGTTTCACCGACAATTTTATATCAACCGTTTTATAAAAACTAAAAAAAAATCCAAATTCACTGAATCCCATTTTCGGTTTTGCCGACTTTCATTTTTCCGTTTATACAGTTTTATACCTATCAGAGAACTTGCGTACATAAAAAAATACCAATAGATAGGTAATAGGTGGTATTGAAATAAACATTTTAGGAGTTTTTCACATTTTCAAACTTTTTGGTACTTTCAATCTCTTTTAATGGATAATAATCAATTGACTTTAAGTTAATATCATAATAATTAATACCTATAATAGGTATATATTTTTGTAATAAGTGGATACCTATCAGGATACCAACCTTTTAAAGTAGTTTTTATAATAAATTATTATAAATAAGTAATTAAATTTAAACAGTTTGTTTTAAAATCGTTCATAAAAATAATATTTATATAACCCACAGTTAAAACATTCATCCGATATAATATAGGTACACTGCAACACATGCATAAAACGCAACGTAATTTATCTATACAATTAATATTTACTAATATTATTAAACAGGTACAGTTTATTGAGGCCTTAAGAATTTTGAAACCCATTAACGAAACTATATGTAAATATAGGTAATTTAACATTCATTGCTATAAAAAATATCATACTAAATTGTGGATAGAATTTAATATTTTATTTATAACAAATTTTTTTTTAACTACCTATATTATTTAAAAACCATAGCCTGGGTCTAAGTCCCGCTCACCTTGTCCCAAATATAACTCTAAAGTTTATATAGGTGCATTATTTAGGTAGCAAATATAAAAAGTGTATACATGATTTTTTATGAATAAAATATTGCTATTGAACATTATTTATTTAAATGACATAACAACAAAAGTTATTATCACTGTAACAATATATAAATTCCGAACATTTATTATTTAATATTTAATATTATCATCATGATCTCCTAATACTCACCTAAAATCTATAGTCACCTAATGACTAATAATTAAGAAGTATCTATAATATTTTTAAAACTAAATCAGAAATAGGTACTTAGATGATAATAGATATAATATAATATAATAATATCATATCATATATTATATAATATAATCAGATATAGTCAAAGAATTACTGAGCATGTAAAATTATGTCATATATATTAGAAAATATATAAACTCAAAAAAACATATTTCATTTATCAAAATTAACCTATAGGTAGTAAGTTTAAAATATTATTTTTCCAATTTTGCATTTAATTATGTTGATTTATATAAATTAATACCCAGGACGTTCATTAAAAATATTTTAATTATTTATATAATAATTTATACTTTATATAGTTCATTAAAACAGCACGTATATCTTAAATAGATGACAGTTAAAGACGTTATTTAACTTTCAAGGTTAATAATTTTCAGAACTTTTATCATTTACTTTTATAAATAAGTAGAGTTATATATATATTAATATTATTATAGTTTAAAGCACCAATATAAATATAAAAACAAATAAGTAAATTTAAAAGTACAAAATATACCTACGCATCATGTCACATTGTTACGGATAAAACGTCAAATAATACTTTTAGTAAATTTAAAATAAAATAAAATAGTAGTATGTACCTAATTTATCTGACAAACTGAATAATGTTTAAACTTTATTTTAGATGTACTTAATTATTAATTATAATAATAACCTTTGGTATAGTTTGAATAGGTTAAACGTATAAGGAAAATAAATTGTAAAATAATATTTAATATAAATATGATTGTAAATAAATGTACATATACTAAATTATATATTTTATATATTAAGATACATATAGAAACCTATTAAACTGTTGATATAATGCTATATACTCGTATATTTTCAAAAATAGCCAGTTATAAATCTAAAATATATTTAAATAATTATTGTATTTATGTATCTTTATACAATAATTTATAAAAAAAAATTATAATAATTTACAATGAAGATTCACTAACTTTAATAAAAAAAAAGCCACTAAAAGGGTAGGTACTTAACATAATATATATTGTGTAACTATTATTGTTATTTTAGATTCTAAGCGAACGAGTAATGTATTGATTTTGAGATGATATGTGATTTTTTATTTTTATGTCTGTACCGATATATATTTATAGAAAAGTTTACGAGTAAAGAGATTTTTTAACAGCAAATTAGTTTTATAGTTGATATCAAAATAATAGGTCATTTTTCGATTTTTCAAGTAGTTTCCTTAAACGTCAAGAAATCTAATTTAAAAAACGGAAATATTTTGTGAATGTTGGAGAAATAACAAATAAAAGTGTCATGGTTACATTTTTTTATTATTATTATATTATTAAACTGAACGTCACTCAGAAATCAGAATCGTTTTTCGAATGTAATGATTTATCTTTACTTTAAAATTTTAAAATGATATAATAATAAACTATCCTGCAATATCCTTTTAGGCGTTTATTTATATTGAATTTTTATTTTCGTAGTTTTAGAATTTCTATAAGATTTGGAATATATCCCATACATATTTGAACTTAATATCTACTGATAAAATAAAAATAGTTATTTAAAAAATAATTTCAGGTAAATCGCTATGGACACTTCTCCTATTATAGTATGTATTAGTATAATATATCCTTTTAATGAATAACTGGACAAGGTACATTAAATTACATTATTTATAAAAGTACAAATAATATAACGTTTTTTGAATATTATATTCGAGTGCCAGCTATTATCATGTATATTGTATATATCTAACATAATATAATAATAATATTATATTTGTAATACATTTATATATATATATGCATATAAACCTACTTATAAAACATAATATATTACCATAAAATATAGTATATATGCGAGTGCGAGTATATTATAGTGTATAATATACTATTATTTATAAGCTCCGTATAAGTTCGCGTTCATAAAATGATTTGCGAGAATAATACTTGTTTTTTTATTTTTATATATATACTTAATATATATATATATATGTATATATATATATATATATATATATACTTAAGTATACTTAAAATGTATATGCGAATCATCTTTGAGATGTCTATGCAGTCTACACACGCCATCGATGTACCTATATCCCTATATACCTACTATATACCTACGCATAAATACATACGCGCCCGTCATATATGTATGAACATCCGTGCAGGAACATTATTGTATAACGGAATTGAAAAAGGGCCAAAGGGATGAGTGTAAAAAAAAAAATGCTCCTATATATGTATGGGGGCAATTGAACAAAGCGGTTACAGTTTCCTTTTTTTTTTTTTTTTTTACAAGCATTAAATTGTTCCCTAAAACGCATTTTGATTTACTACTGAGTGGCTTATATGACAGATTCTATTATTTTATAGTTTTGAAAAGCATTGCACACAACAAACAGAGTGAGTTTATGTGTGTATATATACTGTGTAGGTATATATACCTACTATATAATATACAACACATAATATACACACAAGCTAATCGAAAAAATGTTTTGACATTAAAAACGAGAGAGTGGAGATGGATAAAAAAATACAACTACCTATATATATTTACCATAATATACACACGTTGCACATAATATATTGTCTGAGTAGACGGTACAGAAATACGACAGCGTAACGGTTTTTGAAAATGATAAATATAATGTATTTTTAATAAAATATTTCTGGTTTCATATAGGACAATAAGTCGAATTCGTACAATATGTGACCCATCGGGCATATACCAATTTTATTCATTGTATCAGTGACTAACTGACTTATTACCTATGGGATGTATCGAAATATTTAAGTATATAATTATACCTATAATTTAAGTTTAAAACTTACATCTTATAATTTAGATAGATAAAAATTGGTAACATTTTTTCGAGAAATGTGTAATAATAAATTACTAAAATACATATATAATTCAGAGCATATTTAAATAGTTTCTAAAAATGATAATATTAGGAAATACTATATAACCGATTTTGACAAACGCATGTTTTTCCCGTTTTTCCATAATTTTTCGGTAGTTTTTTCACGTCAAACAACTACACGGGGAAAATCGAAAAATGTTATTTTTAAAGTAGCGCATGTATGAAGTTATAACATATTTGTTCCCAGAAAATTGTCAATATGGAATGATTTTAATGGTCAAAAATATATTTTCCAGAAAAATAGATAAACATCATATAGTAAAACCAAGAGATCACTCTCTCCACTCAGAATTTAAATGTAACTTATAACGTTATAACTTATATATTTTAAACTCGTTATTTGTAAAATGCTAAAATATAGGAATACCCACTAAATCGCATGCATTGTGCCGATGCCTATATAATATAATAACTATATTAATTGTATAGTTGTATCTTAAGCTGACCATATTGGTAAATTAACTTCATAAATTTAATATATACATGTCAAAATACATATTATATCATTTTATCAATTATATTTTCATTTGATGGCGACGGTACCTATAATGTGCTGTGACGACCACCGCAGATTGCGATGTAACGCGCGCGCCACCAACGGCAAATATAATATAAAACTTCTATAATGCGCATTGCGTACAACAGACTACTTACCCGCTTATTTTACAATGATGTTTATTTTTATTTTTTTTTTTAATCACTTTTCTATCAAGGTCGGCGGGTGCATTTGGCGAGTTCTTTGACACTGGATCCGTTTTGCATATGCGAGTCCCCGGGCAAATCTACTCGATCCAAATACGACAACTGTGTACGTTTTCTTCGTTTTCACGGCGTATAATAAATATTAGGTACATATCCTCGATAAGAACATAAACACGAAATTTATTTATTTTCCTTCCTATTTGAAGATTTTTGATTTTCCTCACTGTAATCGTATGTATTATATATATATATATATATATTATATTCGTAAAATACCTGTTTAGATTTTACTTTTAGTGCAGCGAAGAATATATTGGTGTAATATTTTTCGCTCAACATTTAGCATGAAATTACCATGAATTTGCACGACAGACTCCGCAATTCGCACGGTTTTACTTCGTTCAAAACGAAATTTTATGAACAAAAATTCACCAAAACAATATTATTGTAATATAAGAAAACAAATTGTGTAAAGTTGTATGTAATTGGCTTACGGCAGGTATGATATTAATATAAATTTGAGAATTTTTGTATTTAAAAACCAGGTTATCTGATGTGTTTTAATATAAAATTTTAAAATATATGTATTCATTTATATTTCAATGTTAGGTTAGATTAGGTTAGAGTAAAATTAGTGGAAAGCTAAATTTATAAATACACCTTAATAACATTATTATAAATAATAAGTAAAAAGCCGATCAATATCAATTAGATTTCAAAGGTTATTCGAGATTAAAGGTCACAAAAATAGCATTTTCGTAAATATCTAGCTTTTTATTGGACGTGCAATAAAAATTTTTTAATAACAATTGTAAAGGAGAAAATTCTCTAGAAAAAAATGTAGGCATTGTTTATGCACGAGTGATCGTTATCGCGGTACACGGCTTTTAATGAATCTAGGACATTTTTCTCTCATTTTTTTTTTATACCTCGAAAAATTGTTCCCCCTAATGTATTTTTAAATATTTAAATTAAAACAACAGTTTATAATATATTAGATAATATATTATAATAGATATGTATTATAAAAAATTAAGGTATATTTCTACTTTTACTCAAATACTCGTTATTTTGCCTTCCCGGTTTTAGTTTTTGCTTAAACACTTATGTAAAGATTGGATAATACAGGGGCGCATCTAGAAAAATGTAGGGGAGCGCATAAAATAAAAGTAATAGATACCCACTGTTCATAGGTGGCAATAATATATTGCCTTCATAGAATAATTTGTTTATACAGTTAATATATTATAAGTATACTAATTTTATCCAGTTATTATAACAGGACTCTATAATAAAATATTCAAATCAAAAATTATATCTTATAGCAGGTAATATGTTTATACTGAATAGACATAAAAGCAAAAAATAATAACTTTATAAAATAATGTTATAAAATAAAATAATTTTATTATTTTTATAAAATATGCTAAATTGCATTTGTTCCTATAAGAGGATGCCAAACACGCGTTATTTTATTGTATAAAACTTTTTTGTGAGAAAAAATTGTTTTCGGCCTGTAGTTGTAATTAAGAAACCAAATTTTGACACAATTTTGTAGATATAAAATTATTTATATTCTACCGTCATATTTTATAATAAACATAAAATCTTAAAAAAGTTATTGATTTTGTAAAAACTATTTTTTGGAAAATTTTTACAGATACCATGACACATCAGTTATACTTGTAATATTGAAAAAAAAAAGACGACGGCAGAACACAGATAATTTTGACATAATATTTATGTCAAAATTTGTTTTTAGTTTTTTAATTACAACTACGGTTGGAGAATATTTTTTTCTTGTTTACAAATATCGTGATTGGCCAAAAATTAAAAGTGGTATCTACACAGATATATTTTTTAATTACTTTTAAAATGTACTTAAATATTTTTGAATTAGTTATACAATTTTTATTTTTCTTCTCTTCAAATGGCTAAAAAATTGCCTTACCAGAACCCCTTAAAAACTGCAAGTAGTGTGGTGTCCACATTTAAATAGGTAATAAAAAAAAAACAATATATTAATACTTACATTAATATAGTACGTATTGACGTATTTTGTCTATCGTATTGATATTTAAAATAGATTTTACTAAAATATTTTATTGAATAGGTCATTAAATTAAGTATTATTATAATATTTATATTCGAGTACTTGTGGATAATTTATTTAAATAAAATAATACCTAAATTCACAAAAAAATTTACTTTTTATTATAAGTAAATACGTATTTCGGTAACGATGTTACTATCTTCAGTGCCAAACACAAACTATAATATTGTATTTAAATAATATATATAATAAACCGCAGTCACGAGTCAGACGTCCGATTTTTATTGGGTACTATATAGTTAATTTATTAGCCATTTTAAGAAAAAGAAAAATTTAACAATTATAAACTATTTTAATATAAATTAATAGTAATTAAAAATAGTCCTGCGTCAGTACTATTTTTTGTTGTTATGTAACAATATTTGTTTAAAAATACGTTTATGCAAAACAAATAAAATGACTTTTTAAAGTCATTTTAAAGTTATAACATCTATTGTAAAATTGATAGATGACAACATTTTTGAGATAACCTCATTGAATTTTACAATTTTCTAAATATTAAGCTCGTTATTGAAGGTACAAAATACTATTTTTATTCCATTTTTAATACATTGTAACTTTTTTTAAACGTAATATTTGAAAAAAAAAACCGGTCAGAAAATTTTAATTTTGGGCTCATTTATCATATCTAAACAATCTAAAATTGCTGATGTTGCACATCATATAATATTTCGTGAAAAAAATAAAATAAACATTATATTTGTAATTTTCTTTTAGGCGAAATACCTAAAGTCAAAAAATAGAAATTGCAAACGAAGTAAAATCGTGAAAATTTTGAATCGTGTCATGCAAATTCATGTTAATTGTATGCTAAATGTCAGAATAAAAAAATTTCAACTTTACTGAATGGGTGGTGGTGGCGTAACATACATGCCATAATGGTTTTTTAGTTTATAACATACAATTTTACTATAGTTATGAAACACTATATTAATTACTGCTATACACCTATGGTAATAAAATAAAACATATCAACACATTTTAATAAACAAAAAAAACAAAGAGCCCATAATAAAAACACATACTCTTCATTCAACCACCAGCTTCCATATATTTATAAATATATGTGTAAAAAAAATTATAATGCACCACTGAATGTAGGTAACATACTGAATAGTGAATAGTTATTATAAATTTATTTATTATTATTATTATCATTATTATATAGCGATGGAAAAAATATGTACTTGTAGGGGGGGGGGGTTACGGGTTACGATAGATGACCTAGCGTATCATTCAGACAGCGACCATTGATTATGAGCAAGACGGTTTTCATCATCTACGAAAACAATTTGAAAACAATGAAAGTATCAGTGATTGTTTGGAAAACGGTTTAAAATTAATCGCGTGCTCAGCTCGTGCCTGGAGGTATGCACAAAAAAAATTAACAATAAGAAAAATGTCCAAATAGAGTTTTCTATGGGAGACAAGGTACAATGAAAAAAAAACCATCGTGTTGGTAGTACAAACACCTCAGTTTTTAGACAGCATAGTGTAATATAGTTGGATGATAAAATATAATAACTTGGGAATGGATTTCCCACAAAAAACTCTCAAAATATGTATTTAAAAATATTATAATATGCTACAAAAAATGCATTTAAAATTTACAAATATGCAAAAAAGGTTTAAAAAGTAAAAAATATGCAAAATAAAATTAGTGTTATTTTAATAAAAATGATATACCTAAATAGTAAATCATGCACATTTTTTGTCGAATAAAGTCTACTTTATTATACACGGGAAAGTTGTTACTCGTGATTTTAAAATATTTAGTAGGTATTCAAAAACGATAATTTCAAACATTTTTATAGCAGAAAATAAGAACACATGAAAATATAAATTAAAACATAAATTAAAATTAAAATATACCCTAAAAAAATGATAAATATGCATTAACTATACAAAACAAGTTAAAGAAAGTTTAAAATATGCAAAATAAAATTGATGTTATTCTAATAAGAATGAAAATAATCGTGCACATTTCTTATCGGATTCAAAATAGCTTATTCTAATCAATATATGCGTTTACATATAAATCCGTTCCTTAATAATAACCAATTCAACTGATCGGTAGAAAAAAATTTGACTCATTTCGATATCTTTTAATGAATTCAATTATATTTATTAATAATATTCAAGACATAATTTATTGACGAACAATGACCATAATATTATAATAATACATATCTAAATGTATATATAATATAATATTATATAAGTATAATAAAACATATACAGGAATAATTGCAACAAAGGATTTTTTGTAGGCAATTTTTAAATAATAGGTATATAGGTATATATCAGTGGCGTTTCCTATTTGGGATATTGAGCCTTAACATGTAACATAAATTCACCCTCCTTGCCCATTTCATAATAAAAAATATGCATGTACAAAATATATAATATGTGACGTTTTTGTATGTTCTGAACTCAATAATAGGTCTAGCATATAAATTCAATAAAATATAATATAATACAATCTTCATAAAGTTAGCAATTACTAACAACTATAGCAGACACCTATCAAATGTAAATTTGTTGGTAGTTTGTTGAAAATTGTTGGAATACTCCCGAAATTTGTTGGACATTATTTTCCCCGCTAAAACTTTTTTTAATTTTTTGCTGCTAACTTTACACTAACAGCACAACATTTTGTTTTTTATAGTTTTGCACTTCGAGTAGGTAGATGGATAATATATGAGTTGGAATATTATAATTCGTTACAATAAATTTTATGAGCAGTTGAAGATTGCTGAATTAATATAATTGTATCAACATATTTAATGAAATTGATAACTGGAGACGAAATTAACAAATCACCAATGTATACTTGGCTGACGGATTATACAACTATAAAAATTATACTGACTCAAAACCATTTTTAAATTGTTGGATTTTAATTTTTTAAAATATCTTTAGAATTGCCTACACAGAACCCCTTAAAAACCGTGCGTATGAAACACAAACAATTTTCATTGAAAAACTCATGTTAGCGTTTCTAATTTTTAATAACTTACAAGCATCTTAGAAATATGAAACGAAAAATAAATTATAGACAACACCATTATCTAGTGCCTTAAGTAGCCTTTTGTTTCATCTATCTACAATGATTTTAAGTTATTATAATTAAAAAATTTAAAAGTAAATTAAAATTGTATAAATTCGTAAAATATAACCACAATAAAAAGTTATATATTGATGGGACCAATAATTATTCATTTTTAAAATGCATATAAATATATTCATTTATCTTAAAATTGTCTACAAATTGTCTATATAGAACCCCTCAAAAAGACAGTTGTATAATCATGTTGGCAAGGTAGTATTACACTGTTACACTGGTTCAATATATTTATCCGTGTTCCGAAATATACTAATATTAAATGGGTCTATGACAATCGATATATATATTTAATATTATTTATATAATATGTAAACAAACATACATTGTTTTTTTTATTTTTAAAATTCAGATTTATTTTAATCAAAATAATCATTATATACGTAGATTTTGAAGACGTTAACACACAAAATGCACACCTAGAGAAAACGTCACTATATATAAACTTATATACATATATATATAGATACCTACGCATAATTTATAATAATTTTTTTGTATAAAATCACAGGTTACACACGTATTCGTTTGTGTTTACATATTTGTGTAGAATTAATAATAATAATTTACGACCATACATATATTTTTAATTAAACCAGTCCTTTGTTGCGTACCTATGGTTCGATACCTATTGACAGTTTTATCAAAAGACGATGGACACGTTTTATTTACTCAATAATAGCACAGCAAACAACCAGGTCAACACATAATTTATTATAATGTCAGGCAGGTGTCTAATCCAAAAACGTTCGACTATAACGTATATACATACACATTTTATGTATAGTATTTTCATATATATACATATAGGTATATGATGTATGAAATATGAATAATAATAACATATATATTATAAATAAACAAAGTTACAGTGGAAAAGCTGAAAACAATGTATTCTAGTAAGTTTTTTTTGAACAAAATTTTGACAGCTGCTGCTTTCCATAATTTCACAAAACTAATATTTTTTTAATCATACATAAACATTTATTTTCGTCCTTTTCGAATTTTCTATACATGTCCGTCGGAGAGTGATTATAAACGTCCGAATATATTGTATATATATATATATATATATATATATTATATATACCATTTATGTACTAGCAAATATGGAATAATAATAATTATTCGAAATTTTCTATACATCGTTTTTAAACATTAAATTGCTAAATTATTCATATTTATTTGAAATCTAATTTTAGTTTAGATTGAGTAATTTAGTATAGGTAGTTAATAATATATTATATTTAATATATAAGAATCTCGCTCACTCGTTTTATATATAAAGGAGAAGTTCTGATTTATTGATTCATAATCAACGCACAGCCTAAACTATGATTGCTAGCATTTTGAAATTTTCAGAATATGTTTGTATCATAGTCTAGACGTAGAATAAGAAAGGATTTAAAAAATTAAGAGGTTGAAATGGGCTAAAAACTACATTTTACCTGTAAATTGTATAGTAGAAAAACGTATAATTATACAGCTATTTGAGTTGCTCTGGTAACATAATTTAGTATGATATTATAGTAGTAGTATATTTTATAATTAGATGTAGCGTCGATTGAAGATATTATTGTAAACGACTTGTTGACACTTTAAATAGTTCCTACCATCGGAGATGGTGCCTACCTTTTTCGATCAATTTCTTATCATTTATTTAATGTCAACAAAAAATGTCAGGAAATACGAAATGCAATTGTTTCACATGTGGCTGTCATGGATGACATCCCTTATATGTCTTACAATTCGAATGGCGATAATTTCCTATATTCTACAGATTATGCCCGTAAAATGTCAATTTATTCAGTTTATGCTAGTATTTGCGAGTAGGTTACAGCAAGAAGCGATTTATCTATTTTTATTTGAAGTTTATTACAGTGAAGTTACAGTGTTACTAGCTGGAGATTTTCGGCAAACACTACCAAACATATCTAGAGGAATACGCGTTATAATGAGTTAGCAGCATGCATAAGCAAAGATAAATCATTGCATTTTAAAAACCATTCTGAGCAAAATTCGATGTATTACTATAATTTAATACCATGACAACTATTTATTTGTTATTCTCCCGTTCGTAACAATTTTTTGTTATAATCTGTAGTTTTCCTTAAAAAAACTACTAGGAAAATTAATAAATGACATCTTTAAATAGTAAATTAGAAAGAATTTTACCCCAAAACTCTTACATGAATTTTTCTACTCAAAAAAGTCTATACATGAAAATAAAAATAATGAAAATCATATTATTGTAAAAAGAATAATTTTCTAGCTCCATTCAGAATCTAAAAGTTCGAACTTAGGAAATTAATGCATTTAATATGATATTTATAATATTTCTATAGGTAATATCCAATATATTCTGAGATGTATAAAAAGGCTAAATATTCTTCAACTCTTTTAATTTAAATGTCCTCTAATATGTTAAATAGATTTGTTTTCTTTTAATTTATATATATATATATATAATACATTAAACAAACTATGTTCAAAAAAGTTTGTATAGAATTTAATATATCCACTACCAGTATCTTACGCGATATGGCCGAAGTGCTTTCGCCCCCTACTTATCGTATTTTTTAATATTAATTTTAACTTTTTTAGTTAATTTTTTTCTTAAATAACGAGTTATTTATCATTTTATTATATTTTTATTCCCGTTATAAATGAAATACTTTTTATACAAAAAAAATTATTCTAATTGAATAAAACAATCAGTTGTGTGAACCATTGAACATCCCTGGCCACTATTAATTGTAATTCGCTGATAAAATATAGGATTTTATTATATATATATTATTATATCATTATAATGGTATAGTTATTCAAAACAATTATGAAAAATAAATTCTAAAGTTAAGTTACTTTTATTTCCAAATATTTAAGTTAATTTAATTTTCATATTTAAGTTAACCAAATTAAAAGTAACTTGATTTTTAATTATTTAACTTATTATATTATATTCAAAATTGATTAACTTTCCAGACTTTGGTAAAACAAACAAATAAACGCACAATATAAGTTAATTGATGAGTTTGAATGACAAAAATACATTTGAAAATTTATTAAGTAAATAATATTTATTTTTAGATTTAGATTTTTAAATCGCAGGGTACTTAAATTATGACTTACTGCATCTAATTTTAATATATTATATATATTATCTAAATTTAATTTAAAATTTAAATTTTTCAAATCGTGGCGAACTTAATTTTTGGCTTACAGCTAATTATAATACATTTTATATTATCTAAATATTTTTATAAAAATGATACATTTGGTGCACAAACGGGCAATGACTATTTCGTGTTAAGATATCGTCTGGTGTTCAAACGACTTATGCCCATAACATTTAACCAAAAATGTATTTTACTGCAGTCACAGTATTCTATATTATGTGCTCCATTGGTGGCCTAAAACGTATATATGATGTTGCAGGGGAAGCGTTATACAGACACCCTCAAAAACACCAAGGGAAACTATAATAGCAAAAAATAATAAAATAACGATAAGAGAGACCTAAGGTTTGTAATTAAATATATAGAGAGGGGTGTTGGGATTAGAAAAAAAGAAACCATGGACGTTGGATTTTTTACCCATTATATACGTACAGCGTATATACATACCGCACGATAGTGGTGACGTTTAGTGCAATTTTTTGGCCATTATCCGACTGTGGCTACCCTCGTGCAACTTTTTCAAACCCGTGAAGAACGTGCGGGCACTTATCTTCCATCATGGCCATTAGACGATTTGACCACCCTTTTTTCGACTTCTCTGAAAACATTTTTTATTTATATTATTTACCATTATTCTTTTGCTATTATTTTATGAACGAAAAACGTGAAAGAAATCAGTATAAAACAGCATATAGTCCGATTTACACTGTAAGTATACATAAGTATAGTCTATAGCAGGGGCCTGTTGTAGATTTTGATGCGGCCCTCACTTCAATTTAAAAACCATCAATTAATTGTACATAATATATTAATATTACGAAAAAAAAATGTATTTTAAGAATATAAAAATACAAAAAATCAAATAATTTTTAATAGTGTTTTATGTATATTTGGTCTGATAGGGTCGGGTCGGGTCGGGCACACATTAATTATCGATATGGGTGATTAGTCAATCAACTCAAGCCGATTTTGATAAAATATTATATTATTTTATTATTAGAGATATTATTCCATGTGATTTATCAACAAATAAAAATTAAAATACCTATATAATAATTGTTAAACACAGATTATCTAGTACAGACATACAGTCCTACGCACGTGATGGTCAGACGGTTAGTTCTAACAAATTGTTCTCAGTGGTGTTAGTGCTTAATAATATCAAATGATTTTTAAATAAATGTATAATAAACTAATAATCAAATAGCGAAATTACGTCCCAAAATAAGAAAATAAAAGTAACAGATGAAGGAAGAATATTCAACGAAAAGTGGACAGTGGAATACTTTTTTATAGAAATGAAAAATGGAAAATATGCCTAATTTGTAAGGAAACCATTTAAGGTTTTAAAGATTATAATTTAAAAAGATATTATTTACAAAAACATGCGTCTAAAATAGACTCTTATCAAGGATTTTTCGGAAACAAAACATTTTAGAATTAAAAACATGTCTTTCTTCTCAGCAATTCAATATTAAAAAAGCTCCCATTCCTTTACAAAAGCTAGTTATGTAGTGTTATCTTTGATTGCAAAAAAATCAAAATCATTTATTGATGGCAAGTTTATTAAGAAGTGTTTGGAAAGTGTTGCAGGTATAATGTGTCTTGATAAAAAAACAGACTTTTCAAAAAATAGTTTGTCTCATCAGACTATAAGCAGGCGAATCGATGACATTGGAAAATCCATCGAAAATAAACTGGAGGAAAAAGTAAGTTCTTTCCAATATTATTATTTGGGTATTGATGAAAGTACTGATATAATGGACGCGGTCCAAGTTGCTGTTTTAGTAGAGGTATTGATAGTGAATTCAATATAACTGAAGAAATGGCTTCTTTAGTACCACTGAAAGATACTACAAAAGCTCGTGATTTGTTTGAAGCAGTAGAAACTACATTGAATAAACTTTCTTTAAACTTGGTCAACATATCAGGATTAACTACAAATGGTGCCCCTGCTATGGTAGGTAAAAAAGGACTTACAAAATTAATAGAAGACCATGCGATTAGTTGGCAACAAACATTTGATGCAATACCACTGTATTGTTCATCAGGAAAATGTATGTGTGAAGGCTTTGAACATGGATAACATCATGCAAATTTTCATCAAATGTGTTACATTTATTCGAGCTAGGGGACTAAATCATCGTCAATTCTAAGACTACCTTAAACTCATGGAAGCATATTCTGGAGACGTTGTTTACTTTTCAGAAGTAAGGTGGCTTAGTTGAGGTAAAATGCTCAATAGATTTAATGATTTGCAAAATGAAATAAAGTCGTTCATGGAGTCAAAAGGAAAACCTATCATAGAGTTTGAAAATACAAACTGGCTTATGGATTTAGCTTTTTTAGTTGACATAACTACTCATTTAAATAATTTAAAAGTGCGTCTTCAAGTTTTCAACTAATTAGTAATATGTTTCAAATAATAACTGCCTTTGAACTGAAACTTAAATTATGACAAATTCAAGTTAAGGCAAATAATTTTATATATTTCCCTATTTTAGCCAAACACAATCCAAAGAATAGCGAGAAATATGCTTCTTTGATTTTAATTTTAATTAATGAATTTGAAAACCGTTTTCAAGATTTTCGTAAGAATAGTCAACTCTGCTATTTTCGAAACACCATTTTCGGTTGATATTACTGCTGTGAAAACTAAATTTCAAATGAAATGTATAGAGTTGCAATCAGATATTCAACTCAAAGAAAAATTTAATCAGTCATCCTTAATAGATTTTTATAAATTATATCTACTCAAAGAAACTCAAAGTATACTCTTACTCTGTAGAGAAGTACAGAGAAAGGAAAAAGAAATTGTGTATGGTATTTATTGATCTAGAAAAGGCTTATGATAGGGTTCCTAGGGAGATCTTAAAGTGGGCATTAATGAAGAAAGGATTACCAAAGGTGTATGTGAACATAATTGAAGATATGTATGAAGGGGCAAGTACAAGAGTGAGAAGTCTGT